>LOEQ01002679.1:57824-79647 GCA_001685075.1 Bramus lutescens
AGAGAGAGACCACGCCCCAATGGGCTGGTATCTCAGCGGCTATTGGCTGACGGAGCAGAAGGAGCTCCAGTAACAATGGCATGTGTTTGTAGCCCAGGCACTTGGGAGGTGAGGCAGGAAGGTTATGAACTGGAGACCAGCATAGTGAACTCCTGTTTCAAAAGGCTAAACAGAAAAACAAAGGAAGTCTAGAGAGGTACTCTCATTTTTCTGTTCAAAGTTCTTGCAGGTTTGCTAAAGATCTGCAAGCTCATTCTTAGTTAGCCCTTCATGCATGTACTGAAGTGTGGAGGACCTAATGGGTCACTGCTAATGATTAAACATGCATGTACTGCATGCATGCCCTTCATGCATGTACTAGAGTGTAGGGGACTTAGTGGGTCACTGCTAAGGAATTAAACATGCATGTACTGCATGCACATACTTCATGCATGTACTAGAGTGTGGGGGACTTAGTGGGTCACTGCTAAGGAATTAAACATGCACTTACTGCATGCATGCCCTTCATGCATGTACTAGAGTGTGGGGGACTTAATGAGTCACTGCTAAAAAATTAAACATGCATGTACTGCATGCATGTACTTCATGCATGTACTGCAGTGTGGAGGACTTAATGGGTCACTGCTAAGGAGTTAAACATGGCAGCAATCAGAGTGAATCCTGCTGGACTTTGGTGTTATGGATTAGAGGGCAGACTGGGGTTCTGGGAGCTCTCTGCTCATTGTTTCAGGGATGTCCTAACTAGGGACACAGGAACATGTAATACTTCATGTATTTGGTAGGAAAGTGTGTTCTCTTTAAGCAAACATCCCAGGCGATCGGAGTTGACTTTTAAGTACCAATAATTTTAACTGTCCTGATGAGATGCTTTGTAAACCATATTTCATGCCACTTTGAATATGTTTCTTTATGTGCTCTTAAGTAGATCACATGGGGCATAATTTGGCCTTTTCCTGCATGTGGAGGGGCTTACTGAACACTAATTGTTCCTTGCTGTCACGGTGTTTCCCTCAGGACTAACTAACATGTACTCAGGTGTTCAATCTGGAGTCCCTGTTCATTGAAAAAGTTTAAAAATTGTATTCTGTGCTGGATACCATTACAATTAGGGGTTTCTTTCCCTGGATGTTTCCTGTTTCGTAGGTTTGCTGTTAGATGGTGGTGCACTTCCATCTAGGGGTTCGGTCTCCCTACTTCCTGTCTATCATAGCTACTGGGAAACTGTGTGCAACAAGCTACTTCAAACCACAAAAGGGAGTCAGGGAGTAAATGTGAGAGCTACCGCATCTTGATTGAGAGTAAATACTTCTGGTCCTCATCACAGCTAAGCTACTGACACTGCAGAGCTGAGTTTATCAGTTGCCTTTGGGTCACAAGTCTCATAGCGTTAGAACTGAGATACACACACTAGTCTGCTGATGGGTGTGTGTTTGCATGCATGTGTGCACGTATGTGTGTTTGTGGATACATGTGTGTATCAGGTTCTCCTTGTTTATATATATATATATTTAAAATTTTTTAAAAATATTTATTTATTATGTGTACAATATTCTTTCTGTGTGTATGCCNCCTGCAGGCCAGAAGAGGGCACCAGACCCCATTACAAATGGTTGTGAGCCACCACGTGGTTGCCGGGAACTGAACTCAGGACCTTTGGAAGAGCAGGCAGTGCTCTTAACCTCTGAGCCATCTCTCCAGCCTCCTCTTTGTTTATATTTTGCTCTATGCCAGCATAGATCCTGGCGCCTTAGCTTTTCAGGAAGTTTACTGGAAGAGGCCTGGCTTACCTTTTACTGAATCTTAAAGCCTTTTTGGCGACGGAGCCACCCTGGAAGAAACACCAACAGTAAATGAGCAGTTTCTGGAAGTTGCCAGATAACATTAGTGGCCAGCAGTTGAATGTTTTGTTTACATAAATCTTACAAATTCTTGATATACACACAAACACATGTAATTTTCAAAGATGAAAGTTACTTTGTAAAGATTTACTTTATTTCTTTTTAAACTTCTGTCTGTCTGTGTGTGGCTATGCGTGTGTAGGTTTGGGTGTTCATGGAGGCCAGAAGATGTGTCCGACCCCCTAGAGCTTGGCCTTCCGGATGGTTGTGAACTGAATGACTTGGGTGGGTGCTGAGAACTGGAACTTGGGTCCTCTGCAAGGACAGAAAGCACTCTTAACAGCTGAGTCATCTTTTCAGCCATGGTTTTAATACACACACACACACACACACACACACGAGACTGATAAACTAGAGAAAGATAATTATTAATGAGGAAATGTTATAGCTGTTAAATGACCTACAAATTGGGCCCTTTGAGTCCACATTTCTATTTCTTTAAATTGCGCATTTGCCTTTTACTTAGCCAAGGGGAATTTATAGCCCATGGGAATCATACAGACATGTCCTAAGAGAGAAGTTTCAAAAAAAAGTATTCTCAAAATGAGGCTTTCTGGATTTCTTTCTTTTCTTTCTTTTTGGATTTTCTCCTTCTGTTTTCTTTTATTTTTCTTTTTTGAGACAAGGTTTCTCTGCCCTAGCTGTCCTGGAACTTCCTCTGTAGACCAGGCTGGCCTCAGACTCACAGAAATCCACCTGCTTCTGCCTCTTAAGTGCTGGGATTAAAAGTGTGTGCCACTACTTGCCTGGCTGGATTTCTTTGATATCTCTCTTCCGAAATATTTTCTCAGCTCTTTTATTGCCTTTATAAAGTCTCTTTGATATCAAGAGTAGAAGAAGTTCTGCCCACGTTTTGAAGCCAATAGAACTGGAATCAGAAACTGGAAATGGGTTCTATAGCCTGAGGGAGCTTGAGGGCCCTGGTAGGTGCTCGGCCTCTCAGGCAGCCTTTCCTGCGTGAAGGAATTTAAACATCACTGGCCAGCGGACCCTCATGGGATTATATGGGCTTTTCGAAGACAAATCTATTTTTCTCTGATTGTTGCTAAGAAAAAGTCCATCGATGGACGGCTAAGATTGTATAGGACATGTGAGCATGGTTCAACAGAAGCAAATCTGGTAGATCCCAGGACCATTGTAATAGTCTCTCTTATGGAAAGAGATGACCTTTTGTGTCTGAGATTAAAAACAAAACAAAACAAATGGCACTGAGTTCAATACCCAGAAATGCATGGTGGTTCACAACCTTCTGTAGTGGAATCTGATGCCCTCTTCTGGCCTGCAGGTGTTTGTGCAGATAGAGCACTCATATACACGGAATAAAACTTAAAATGAACAAACCAAGCCCCATTTATCTTGACCACATGAAAACTTCATTGACTGTCAACTTTGGCCTTAAGGCCAGTGTAACCCAGTATGCCTGTTGGCGTGAGACAGCAAGAAGGCTAAAAGGACTGGTAACCTCCTTCCAAAAAGGTCTGTGATTTCAGACCAAGCTTGGCCTGTGAGCTGGTGACTTCATGGTGCTGACTACGGGCAGACACTGAAGTGTGACATACACAAGTCTGACTTTCTGTGTTTTCACTTGCAGAACTACTCCAGCTACATAGTGTCAGACACCTGGTGTCCTGTATTGTGGAAGATTCAAGACTATGCTGGGTGGAACAGAAGAGCATTTTGTGATTATAGGAGAGAAAGGGTGTGTGCTGTGCCTGCCTCGTCTATAGAGTAATTCATGTTCCATTAATGTTTCTTCCAGCTTTTGAACGGAACTCTTCGGTCTTAGGTTAGCTTTTGAGACTCTGTCTTTTGAGTCTTTTGAGGGTAAAACGGGAACAGACAATTGCTCCTTTGCATCTTGGTTGGGGGTGGGCAGAGTTGGAAATGTTTGCAAAGGGCAGTGAGAAAACTGGGCATCTATTTGGTGACTCACAGTTCCTAGAAACTCCCTTGGTAGGTGAAGGCACTGAGCAGAAGGAGCGGAATTCTGACCTTGTTAGCTAGGCGGTTAGTCTTTTCTCTCTCAGAATCCATGCTTAATACTTTTGATCTAGGAAGAAAAGGAACCACAAAAGAGATTGAGCAAAGTATTCAAATATTCATAACGTAGAGGATGGTTATTTAAAAGGTGCCTTATCCCATAGTGTCGCCATTACCTGTAGTTGTTTAAATAAATTTAAGCAGAAAGCCAGCTCCTTGCACACATTACCCATTTCAAGTATTCAGAAGTCAGTCAGTCAGTGGTGGATAGAGGCCTCCAATAGGAGGCCTAGAAAGATCTACCAGAAAACTCTCTTCCAGAACCTCAGCTTAACAACGAAGTCCCAGTCTAATGTCCATTAAGCATGTAGAAAGACCAGAGGTTGTTCTTCAGGATCAAAAACCTCCATGTCCCAGGACCTGGCTTCTGGAAGGAAATGCTGCCATTTATAAGTGGCTGATCTAGATAGAGGATTAAGCAGTTTTGACTTCCTGTTCTTGAGCCAAAGACTCTCCAGAAATTTAATAAACAGAAATGCATATTAATTAAGACTAGCTCCCAAAGACGGTGAAGTGATGGAGGCAAGGCTTGTTGTTTCGGTTCTGTGCCCTGTACCCCTGAGAAGGAGAGCAAGAGCCTTGTCCTTTCTAGTTTTTAGTGTTCAGCGTTCAGTAGAGTTCTAAGTTTTGGAACACATCTCATCAGTGTCTCCAGGGGTGTAACTCATGACTCTGTCACAACTGGGATTTTACAGAGTTGGAAGTAAGGATGCTGATGGTTTGAAGTTCATCCTGTGACCAGTAAGGACTCCCCCACATACCAAGGATTTCAGACACCAGCACTTTTTAAAATACATGCTTATGCTCTTAATATTAACCCAACTGATAATGTAACCATGGGATAAAGTTATGAAGACATGGTTCTGTAGTCTTTAAAGACCGTGATTCTAACAAGAGCACAAAAGGAGGGGCTCCTCCCATTCTAGAGGGGACCTGGACAGGGTTGACTCCAACTCAGCTGAGAAGGGGTTACCACCAAACCAGCATGTCCCTCCGTCAATGCTCCCACTTCTCTTTCAAGGAATCCGGTCTCTAGCTCTTCTTCTATTCTCTTCTATGCTTCCTGGTACTTCTTTAAAGAGAATTGAAGGGAGCCACAGTTACTATTTGGGCGCTTGGCGATTTTTTTCTAAACATACAAGCACTTTTCACCAGACTATACAATGAATATTTAGTATTCCCACGGCCGCTCAATCCACCACCTTCTCTCCCCTTACTCCTCAGTGGTGGATAGGTTCTCAAGAGTACCTGGGGTGAGACACGGAGACACGCTTGTTATTAATTTAAGAACACAGACACTGAGATGGCGTATCAGCAGCTACCAAGAATCAAGGAGCGGTAGGGTGATATGTGCCAGGGATTGATGACCATAAGTTTCTCCCTAGTACCATATTGAGATAATTTTTTTCTAGGTAATTATTCCTTGGGCAGCCTGGCTGCATTTCATCCTGCCCCTCACAATCCCTTTGCTGTCCCTTGTATGAGAAGCTGTATCTTTATGCAGAGCTGAGACACAAACATACAGTCTTCTATTATCTGGAAACCAAAGTGGAATCTTAAAGGTTTTCTCAGTTTACTGTGGTGAGAGCAGAAGTAACTATGTTCCCCCCTTTTCTACACCCACAATGTAAACTTTTGCTGTATGTATTAATTCATTTCATTTTTGAGTACAAATAAATCATATTTTATAGTCCAAAAGGGAATTATTTCAGGAAATTTGGAAAAATAGTATATACAAGTATGTGTTAGACACAGATGTTGGGGTATGTTCTGTAAAAATGTTCAATTGAAGAAAACATAGAGGACTGGTTTATCTTCTTAAAAACCAACCAACCAACCAACCAACCAACCAACCACTGTTTAGACCCATTCTGGTCCTGAGTCTGGAAGATGATGAATTGTCAGCCTTTTGAGGGACACACTAGGTTGCTGGTGTGTGTGTGTGATGTGTGTGTGTGTGATGTGTGTATGTGTGTGATTGTGTGTGTGATGTTTCTCCTTCTTGAGAAGAACTTTGAAGTCCTGCTCTTACCTTGCCAAGTTCCTTTTCTTGGTCTTCACAGGAAGATTCCAACTGTTGTAACTTAACCTGTTGAAAGAAAAGGATCAAAAGCCTTCACAGATGAAAATACACAAGGCAGGCACAGCGTTTCAGCGATGGTCTGCTGGCTCTTGACACATCAGTTTACCATTGATGGGGGCCTTACAGCATCCAGAGCGTTGTGACTGAACAGAATTCTCTGCATGAAGCCCTCATCTTTAAATTTTGCCTTTGAATTACATAGTTTTAAAATGGATTTTCTCAAAAATTGTGAGTTCTGAAGAACTTGCCTCCTCCCCCTCTTTTTCGGAGACAGCATTTCTCTGTGTAGGCCTGGCTGTCCTGAAACTAGTTCTGCAGTTAGTTTGGTCCAGGACTTTTGTTCGGTATTTTATCCCTCAGTGTATTCTTTCTGTAGTATGAATAATAAAAGCCCAGAGGCAGATATTGGGGTTCAAGTTGAAGATCAGAAAAGCAAAGCAACCAAGCCACTAGAAATCTTCAGAAAGAAAAGAGAGCCAGTTCCTGTCTCATCTGCCTTATATTTCTCTCTAGTGCTGGTATTAAAGGTGTGCACCACCACCACCCGCCCTCTCTGGCTAACTAGTGTGGCTGCTGGGATTAAAGGTGTGGCCACTACTGCCTGGTGCTACTGACTAGTGTGACTAGTTTTGCATTTCAATAAAGTGATCTTCAGCTTTATTTATTAAAATACAAATAAAATATCACTATACTTTCTTCCCTGTTTTATCTCCTCAACTATTTGGAAACCATTCTTCTATATTGGCCACCATGGTAAACTAACACGCACACACAAACTCACTCACTCACTCTCTCTCTCTATGGAGAGCAGAGATTGGTAAGACCTTTGTCTCCATGAGGAGCTTTCATTATAGTTGGGGACATAACAGAAACGTCATTACTATAATGGTCTGTGTAATAAAAGGGTCTAAAACCAGAACGTGAGCAGCGGTGTATTAGAAGTATGGGAGGGTGATACGAGAGAGAGGTGGCTGGAAAGGCCTCTGTAGTGAGGTGATGCTTGAGGGGAGGCCTACACAATAAATCTTAGCCTGATAGATAGTTGGTAGAAATGTTTTGTGGGGAAGTTATTGCGAAGGCTAAGGTCAGGAAGTAGGTGCACATTTGGTGATCGTGAGCAGGTAGATGTGTACGGTAGGTAGAACAGGTAGGAAAGGCAGCTAAGGCCTGGATTATGGGTCCTCGTAACTTCTAGAAGGACTTATAGAGCCCTGTGGTTCTCGTCCCGTGGGTTGTGACCCCTTTGGAGGCGTCAAAAGGGGTAGCTTATACCCATCTGTGTATCAGGTATTTATATTATGATTCACGATAATACAGTTATGAAACAGCAACAACATAATTCAGTGGTTAAGGTCACCACAGCATGAGGAACTGTATTCAGGAGTCAGAGTATTAGGAAGGTTGAGAAACATTTCCATAGAGTTCCGAAGGAGTTGTCTAGGTTGTATTATAGGACCCTGGAGCTAGTGGATGGAGTTTGGATGTTTATTCTGATTGCAGTGTGAAGCTGGGGAGGGGGCGGGGAACAAAGTCAATTTGTTATTTGAAAAAAAAAACAAACCCAACTTTCTCCTGGTATAGAAAATGGATGGTTTAGGAGTAAATTGAGAAGCAAGGAGAATAGTGACGGTGGCAATTTTAGCTGCCCGTATCCTGGTGACTTTAGAAGCAGGGAGTCACAGGATAACAGAGGGAGAGGAGGGGCTGCATTTGGCGTATATGTTGGGGGCAGGGCAGAATTGCCACACTTCTATACTCGGCTTTATTTTCCTTCTTCCGTCCAGATGCTGTGATCTGACACCTGCGCTCTGCACAGCTACTTCTCCCTGTAGCTAATGACACCAAGGCCAGTCATCCAGACGCCCCGAGAGCTATTCTTTCGGGCCAGGGGTGTGCGTCATAAGGTTGGGGAGCAGATACCTACTTCAGCGGCTGGCCTGAGTCCTCCCATGCCAGGGGAAAAGAGGCAAAAGAGATGCCGTGCATCACGCAGTAATTAAACCAGAATGCCACGGAACAGACAGCTCCCAGGCCTAGTGACATTCTACAACAAAGGGTGGCGGTAGTTCTTACAAAGGCTGAGATGCTGACAGCCACCATCACCAGACCCCATGTGTTTCCTATTGGTTATGGCTGGGTTACCTGCAGCAAAACTTGTTCTGCAAAAGGAAGGATCTCTGGAGAATACTGATCTCTTGACTGCTTATACAACAAGTACAGATAGGGTTTTTTTTTTTAACCCTTTCTGGTCTTATCTCCAACTTCTTCCTGATGCAGCCTCTGACCCACCATTTCCTTGTTCCCTAGGTGTTTTCTACAGAGCACAGTCAAGCGGGTTTGCTTGCTGGCTTTGGACTGCCTGTGTGTGGCCCCCAGTGGCCTCTAGTACTAAACTGGTCAGCGGAAGATGGGATATGAATTCTATATCCTTGCTCTCTGTTCGTTATCTTCAGCATCTCCATTTCTTCAGAGGCTTCAAATAGTGTGGGTTTTTTTGAATGTATAGGGAAGTTGGATTAGGACAAAGATGTGATTCTGGAAAAAAATGTCAAGAGAATTTTATCTGCTTTCTCAGTTAAAAAAAAAGTCTCCAACTCTTGTACTTTTGATTAGATAGCTTGTGTTTGGTTTGGGGTCCTTAGATCTGGAACATAATGAGAGAAATGCTTCATGGTCACGATGTGTTTATAAAATGATATCATTAAATAATTTAGGGTCTAATGAACAAACCCTTTTTGGGTTGCAATAAATAAATATACCTTATTTGACCTTCAGATGACAATTACAGATCCCAGGTCTGCCTCTATGCATGACCTTAGGCAGACTTCTAAGTAACAACTTCAGAATTGCTAGACAACTCTGTGAGCATTCAGATAGCACAAGGAGGAAAGAATCTTCCCTATGTACCATCTCATCCATCCCTCAAGGCAAGACTGCGAGAGAGCAATGAAGCAGCCTAGCCACATGCTTAGAGTAAGTACCAGAGCCAGCATTTAGATGGGGGACTTCACTCCCTCAATAGTTTGAACTCATATATGCTCCATTCTTCCAAACAGAAGACAATAAAATCTGCTGCAGAGAGAAACTCTTGAGTAAGGGCTGAGGAAAGAGACGAAGACCTCAATAGCTCTGGCTATGTCAAGTTGGATACAGGCCAAAGTGCAGAGACTTCGCAGCGCCTGCAATGACTGTGTCCACCTGGCCAGCTGTTTTCCGGGCCATGTGGTCCACACCCACTCTCGGTTGCCTTGGCACTTACCTTGGACTCTTCTTGGGTTATTTTCGGATCATCTTGTTCACACCTGACTATCTTTTGTGATTTCCATGGAAGCTACAGTTTCAAATAATAAAAAAGCAACAACCCACATTTCAAATATGGACATAAATGCAACAACTGATACTCATAAAAATAATCCGAGAGGAAAGGTATCCTTTGGTGTGTATGGGGTAGGAGTCAGGGCTATGTGAAAACTTCAAGGACATGATCTTTGGAAGACCCTTGATGTCCTGTGTAGCCAGCTTTATTCTACGTGTGCCTTCTTGTCACGTGACCTAGTCAAAGCAAGCGAATACTTCTTTCTAGCCCCAATTCAAGTTGGGCTACAAAGGGTTTCAGAGTGGCTCAGAGTGAGTATCAGTTCTCTGTGACATGAAGAGGGCAGAAGAGGAAATCTTTGGGGATTAAGGGTAGTTGTGTGTGAGCTACAGTCTCAGTTGAAGGTACAATTAACTTCTCATTAAGGTTCTGGCTTCAACAGAGTATCTATTACAATCTTTTGTCTTGTTATAGAAAGGAGAACTAGTGAGATCATTAAACACCTCATCCACTGCTCCTTCCACTCCACATTTACATATTCATGGCTTTTTGACATGAGCCTTAAACTCAGGTGAGTGGGTCAGAGAGTGGGATCCATGCCAAACTGAAGCCTTTTTGACACTTTCCTTATCTTGCCTCTTTGGGAATAATGATTCTGTGGAAGCACTGAGTACCACAGAGCCCCATCCTACCTTCCTCTGAAGTTCTGAGAAGCTGTGGACCAGAGCCTCATTCTTCCTCTCTTGGAGAGAGAAAGGACCAGAGTGTAAGTCTGAATCACAGTAACATTGTCTTATGCTATTCGGTTGGTATTCCCATTTCACCAGGCAGTGTTTCCGTGCACAAGTTTGGGCTTATTTGAACAACGTAAGTTGTAAGTAGATCTTGAAATCAAATCACAGGTGAAATAATCAGCAGCATACAAGGGATATAGATATATATGGTCCCAGCACTAAATATTACCCTAGAAACCCTACTCTCCCCAATTCCCTCCCATGCATGGGCATAATCTTTTTCTATGCAAAAAGATTAGCTTAAAAGCCTCCTCCCTGAGGACTCGGTTTCTTGGTACCAGAAGGCTCCATGGAAGCTTCCAAATGAGGGAAGCAACCAACAGTCTATCCATCTGTGCCTCCTGTGAATCACACTACCAATCAGCATGGCACCATAGCTCCAAAGGTGCAGTCGTGATACACCTTGGGGTAATCAACAGCTCTCTAATTGGACTCAAGACTTGCTCAGCAAAGGGGAAATCATGCCAGGTACAGAAACCTAGCCGAATACCCAGGGCTAGTGAAGGCATGGATCTTGGAGGAAAGTTGAGCACCCCTTTGCTAAACCAGCATGATCATCTTCTACATGTTTGTCTTTGTACTCACAGACAAGCATAGTCCTCGCCCTGAATCAAGGGAGCTTCTCTACAAAATGGACAGAGGGCATTACAAAGCAACAACAACAAAAAACCCACCAAAATGTAGACGTTTGAACCTAGTCCCATCTAATATATCTTTAATACAATTCCTGCAAATAAGGCTCGAGGATCTTGTCAGGAAGGAGGAGCAAAAATTGTAATAGCCAGAAGAACAACGATGTTTTTGTGAGGTTGTGTCTTTTAGAAATGTCAGAAGCTACATGCATAAGATCTCAACAACATGGATATCTAAATATGACTTGAAGGGGAATGACACCAAGAGACACACTAATGTCAATGAGGCCCTCGGCCCTACACAATGGTACAGTCTGCTAGGAAACACTGGAGAGAAACCGTTTCACCCAGAAAAGAGCACACTGATTAGTCATCCAATACCAAAGGGTAAGCCTTGAAAAAAAATGCATCCAAGTAATGAGATATGGACTGAGCAGGTTATATTTATGTATTTAGTAATAGCCGAACACATATGTGTGTGACAACCATTAATGAAAAGAGCGCAGAGTGGAATATATGTGAGGGCTGGAAGGGAGGAAAGGGGAGAGGGAAATGATGTAATTATGCTAAAAAACATTGACAAAAGAAGGAAAATATGCTAACTATATGCTTATATTGACTTTATATTGAAATGATATTTCAGCTATGTGGGATTAAAGACCTCATCAAGTTAGGATTTAAAAAGACTAGCTTAGCTGAAGGGGACTGTGCTCTAGGGTGCACAGATGGCCAGGATGACGTCATGGACTCGATTTCTCCAGTGTCATGCTCACAAGTCTGGCTGTTTCTTCTTCCAGCTCCTGCAGAACCCTTTCTCTTTCTATCACAGCATAGTTTTCCTTCTCCCAGTCCTCACCTTCTGCAGGGTCTCTAGTCTGGGTGATCTCACTCTCCAGCCTGGATGATGCAAGGGTAAACCGGAAGGAGTTGTGATGGAGAGGTTCAGAAGTGGTAAGATCAGGGCTTGATGACTACATGTGCCTCTCAGGGTGGAAACGCTTCTTTCCCAGGTCCACAGATTCAGGCCATTTCCAAGTCATAGAAAAAGAACAACCTTATACCAGGCCAAACACTCCAGTGTTATTCAACTCAAGGAAAGCTCTGTCTAGTTTTTTAAGTAAGCACATTTTTAAGCTTGCTGTGTCTGAATGTCCTAGCCGGGGGAACCGTCACGGAGTGAAGGATAGTTGTTTGCTACATGGGATAGAGTTCTCTACAGAAAGTAGAGAAGTTGAGGATTTTTTCCTCCTCCTGTCACCACCCCCCTTCTTTCAGGTTGAGAACTTCCATCATGAAACTTTAGGCTCACCTCTGGATTTCATTTTCTTTTTCTTGTATTTTGAGAAGAAGTTTCTGGTTGGCCTCATCACTTCTATGCATATCCCTTTCAATGTCCATGTTCAAACTGATAATGTTCTTCTTAGATTGGGCCAACCTTAAGATTTCCATCTTTTCTGACCTATAGGCAAAGACCCCCAAATGAACAAGGGTTGGTTGTCTCAAGAGCAAAAACTCACCAGGTTAGGTGGGCTCTCTAGAAGATAGGTAATTCATCCACTGTGTTCCTCCTGGGAGCACGTTTTCTGTTTTCATTCTTGGGCATGCACACATATTAATCACACCCTGTACTGTCTCAGTAATTCTCAGCCCAGCGAGGGCCATCTTGAAATGCACCTCCATTCTGATTTCAAGAGAAGCTTCACTTCCTTAAATAGCCTCGTGCTGGAGAGAACTGTTTCCCATGGCAACCTTTTCCTAAATTGTTCTCGAAACATGCTTATGCAATACACTTTTATTGACTATTTTTATCTAGGCACCTGCTGCATCACTTCTGAATGAGTCTGCTTTATTCAGAGACAGAAGTTTCTACCACCACAATAGGGCTTCACTTGTTCCACCCATGGTTCCCCTTCTCTTTGATTTCTGATTATAATGTTTGAGATTCTCATATGAGGGCCATTTCAGTGACTATATACTTGTATTCCAGGAATGTCATTCAAGAGCACAGAAGTCTGTTTTGAAAAAAAAAAAGCCTGAATGAAATGATAGCTTTAGTCAAGGGAGGCTCACACTAAACTTTTCCTAGCTTGGAAAAGATTTCATTGACTTGTCTTGTCTTGGAGTTCTTAATTGGGAATAGGGTAGTATGGCCCAAGGATTTTGTTTTGAGAGACATGAAGCACGACATTAGAAAATATCATGGCTCGGGTGGGGAATTTATAGTGGTTACCACTCCCTGTAGGAGTGGAATGCTTGGGAGAGGGGTTGAGGGGGGAGGAGGGAGAGGTGGCTGGAAGATTAGAGAAGGTATGGCCAGCGACCTGCCTCACACCTGGTGCCTGGATGCAGCCTTTGTAGTGTCTGTTACTTACTCGTAATCTAGCTGATTTTCCTTCTGTTCTTCCATTGTAGACGCTTGAAATGTTAGCAGAGATGTGGTTATGGACTGCAGAAACGGGCTCATTAATCTCCCAAATAGAAAGTCAATGAACTGGTTCTCTCTCTTCAGAGCCCCTGGGCTGGATATGACAAAACCCTCAGCTTTTTCTGCTCCTCCTCTGACTCTGCATCAGGAAGTGAGGGTGCAGAGATCCACTGGAAAATTCCATAGGTTGCCTAGCAAGCAAACACACCTAGAGGCTGTTTGCCATAATAGCTCAAGTTGGAAATCTAGACAAAATACTAGGAAGAAACAGAGGTGCTAAGTTTTTCTCAAGTCTTCTCTCTTTCTGGTCTGCAGCTTTCTTAAAGGTCTCAGGGTACAGATGTAGGGACATCGTTGTCCTGGAAAGTTATGGGCTGTTCTCTAGCCCCTGGCAACTGCAACCTGGGTGGGAAATGTGTCAGTGCCAGTCAGGAATCAGAAAAGGAAGGGGAAGGCAACTCCCTCTCTACCCTCTAGCTTCTTCCCCAAACTTTACCTCCGTCTATTGATGTGCTGTGCCTTCCTAATCCTGCCCTAGCCAATTAGCTTCTGGAAGACTCTCATCTCTTCCCAGTGGAACCAGAATTTCACAACCTTCCATGGGGTTATGACTCCACAATTGACCTAAGATGGTCAGGGCACCATGTCACAGTGGTGCAGATAACAGGCTCTTGTTAATCTTTAAGAAGTCAGAAAAAAAAAATAAAAAGAAGTCAGAACCTCTATAGATGTGTGGGCTCTGTGGCTAAGTCTGCCCTCAGCAGGGACAATCTTCAGGGAATCTTCTTTCTAGAAAGTATAAAGGGAGGGGACAGCCTTCCTAATCATGTCTCTCTGATAAATAGGGCTTGCTTAGTCCCCAAGTGGGAAGAAGATGGGAAATTTGGTCTTGTGGCCACAGTGATGCTGTCATATGACCCATTTGTCCTATAGGTATTGAAGAGTAAAAGTGCCAGTGTCTTCAAGAGGGAATGGGACAATTCAAAGCATAGAGTTGACATGCTGAGGGGTGTGTGTGTGTGTGTGTGTGTATGTGTGTAGGGGGGTTACATTGATTTTATTTCATATGAAAAAAGAATGGGAATGTTATGCCCAAATCTGTGGGTCCCCACAAAAGCCAACAAAGGAGACCGAGTCCCATATGTAAAAGCAAAGAACCTTTATTTTAATCAAGTTTGCAAAGTCGGTCTCTCCACAGGTCCAACGTATTGGAATATCCGGAGAACTCCCAGCTCAATTAGAATTGGGTTTTTATAGTAGTAAAGGTGGGGGCGAGGGGTCTCTGAGGTTCAGAACCCCTGATTGGCTGACATCTGTCTAAGGATGTCCTGGTGTAGTGTACTGGCAACTGATCCTATCTGCAGAGGTTGGAATGTCGGGCATTTCCTTTCAATGTTCTGCTCTTGGGTGTGAGTCGGGTAATCTCAGCTTGTGGTGTTTTCCAGTTACCAGGTATTGCTACTGAGACTCAGGCCTCTTATTTAAATTTATCGATAGCTAGAGTCCCAGGTGATAATGGTTGGAAGTAAAGAACTTCCTTTGGGTGACCTGCCNGTGTGTGTGTGTGTGTGTGTGTATGTGTGTAGGGGGGTTACATTGATTTTATTTCATATGAAAAAAGAATGGGAATGTTATGCCCAAATCTGTGGGTCCCCACAAAAGCCAACAAAGGAGACCGAGTCCCATATGTAAAAGCAAAGAACCTTTATTTTAATCAAGTTTGCAAAGTCGGTCTCTCCACAGGTCCAACGTATTGGAATATCCGGAGAACTCCCAGCTCAATTAGAATTGGGTTTTTATAGTAGTAAAGGTGGGGGCGAGGGGTCTCTGAGGTTCAGAACCCCTGATTGGCTGACATCTGTCTAAGGATGTCCTGGTGTAGTGTACTGGCAACTGATCCTATCTGCAGAGGTTGGAATGTCGGGCATTTCCTTTCAATGTTCTGCTCTTGGGTGTGAGTCGGGTAATCTCAGCTTGTGGTGTTTTCCAGTTACCAGGTATTGCTACTGAGACTCAGGCCTCTTATTTAAATTTATCGATAGCTAGAGTCCCAGGTGATAATGGTTGGAAGTAAAGAACTTCCTTTGGGTGACCTGCCCAGACTTAGATTATCATGGCTGGCCCCCACAGGCCCCCACAGGGAAACCATGAGCAGGTGAAGGGAATGAGGGAAGACATCGAGTGTGTGGCAAAGGGAGAATATGACAGATTTAAACTGGGTGGTGCAGAGAGAGCCATGGAATCTCCTCATGTTTGAGAGCAGTGTGTTGGTGTGTGAAGAGGTTTGATGGACAGGAGGAGAACTTGGGGTGTGCTGAGATAACTGCAGAGTCCAGCAGGTCTAGCAATACCAGCAAGGGACAGCAAGGCCCAGTTTTGCCTGCAGAGGCTCATTGGTCCATGCAGGCTTGCTACGGTGAGAGTTTCAGAGTTTCAGAGCCTCACCCATAAGACATAAATTACAAAAAAATTTAACGTTTGTTGACAATGGCCGTGATTGTCTTGGATTAGCTCCACAATATCTTCTTTTGCAAGCTTTAAGGGAAAAATCATTCACAGAAAATAAAACAAACTCATTCTCTATACTGGAACACACACACACACACGTGCGCACGTGTGTGTGTGTGTTCACGCGTGTGCACGTCAGCTCTTACTATGTGAGACCAGACCAACTGAGGCTGAAAAAGATTCCATTTTTTGTTCTGTGATCCTTTGGGACTTCGAACTTCACCCCAACGCTGGAGAAAAGCCAGAAGCCGTGAGGGGAAGTATTAGTTAATGGAAAAACCCTAGATACACAAAACTCCTGTCTGCCACCCATACTCCCACCCATGGTTACACAAAAGATGTTGACCACCTAACTTCCCTTGTCGATTGAGTAGCAATGGTCCAATCATATAAGTTTCCAGACAGCCCCTGTGGTTAGCAAAGGGCCAGCAGATGTCCCGAGGAAGTGACCAGGGAACAGTTACTATGGGAGAACAAACCCCCTTAGGCAACGACAGCCTATCAGAGAATAACAGCTAAGTTTACCTAACCTTTGGCTAATTGTGATATAGGATAAGCAACTTTGTACTTTGAAACTGCAATCTTGTGACTGACTGCTTTGTGGTTTTTGTCTTTAAAAACCCCTTACAATAATAGGCAGGGTCTTCCTCCATCTGCCATGTCAGACTGTGAGGCAGGGGACCCGTGTTAGCCCATATATAATAAATGAGACCTTGCTTTTGCATTCACAAGAGTGTGGCTCTGTGGTGGTCTTCTTGGGGGGTCTCAGGACTTCGGCAAGGCAACAGCTGATAACTTCCAGGGTGGCAGCCACAGAAACCTGTCAGGTTTCAGGTCTCTCCTCAGAGGAGACCACCTTGAGGTGATTTGTGAGCCAGGCCGACTTCTTAACAAACTGAAGTTTCTAGCAAACTATTTGTAAAATTAATGGCCTCTGATGACCCCCATTACCATCTCCTGAGAGAAGGCTTCTCATTGCTTTATGAAGCTGTACACAGAAGAGTAATTAAGTAACAATTCAGGCCAATGGTCTCTCTCAGGAATTGATGTTCGGGAGAGTTCATTAACCCCAGCTGGCTATAGCTTCACCAGGAGATGCCAGGGACCAAGGTTATTTCGGCTGTTAATGGAGTGGTCAGGGACTTTAACTGGCAAAAAAATAAAGCCGTGTCTCCTGTTAGGGGACCCTTTCTCCTTGAGGGGCTACCCCAGCTAGTTGGAGGAGCCGCAGGACCTGCGCTGGGACCCTGCACGGAAGAGGGCAGCAGATTGCTACCAATGAGAATCATTAAATCAAGGTGGAAACAGGGCCTTGGGGGCAAGTTAAGGTTTTTTTGATACAAGCCTCTTTCTGCAGATCACAGATGGCTTGATTAACACCCAGTGCAGCGTTTGGAGCAGCTGTTGTCTGTGGTAAAGTTTCTATGCCCTCCCTCTCCAGTGGGAAGACCGGCCGAGATTCATTTCTCGGCTACTCCCTGCTGTCAGAACTGCCTCTGTCTTTGTGAGTAACTGTTGGAAAACGCTTGCCCTGATTGCAGGCTGGAGTCCCTGCTGGATTTGCTGGGCCTCTGCCCATTTGCTGTGGGGGCTGGCCAGGTAAGTGCACCTGGGCCCTCGGTGGAAGCTGCGGGGTGCCTCCAGCTGCTTGGTGAGGCTGGTGGGGAATGGAAAAGCTATCTTGTCTGCTCACCTTGCTTGTCCTTTCTTTGAAGGTCGTTAAATGTGTGCTGGATGCTCTTATGAGTAAGTCTGGCTTGGAGGCTCATTGCTGGGGGAAGGGCTAGGGCATCATTTTAGAAAACGGTTCCTCAAACACATTGTAACCCTTGGGTATTTTTGTATTTGTAGTTACGATTCTCACTTAGATTCTAGGTTTATTTATAAAATATCTTTGATTTTCCCTTCAGATTACATTTCTAGTACTCAGAAAAGCATGTATTTAAATTACTGAAAAGAGACAGTGATAGAGATAGACTCTCTTTCTCTGTATACACACACACACACACACAATTCTCTCTCTATATATGTATACACACATATGTATATGGAGGAGGATAACACTCTCATTTGATCCAGACTGTTTTTTTCATTTTTAATTATATACAAGTCAAAATTCAGTGCAATACAGTTTAGTATCCAATACATCGAGTTTCAGCTGACAAAAGAGCTATGTGTTTTTTTTAAATGAAATTTACTAAGCCATTACTATTATAGCAACAGTAAATAACTAAAAAAGTTTATCATGGATTTTACCTCGTAGCAATAACTCTGTTTTTCAAAATGTGTCATTAATTATTCAATAATCTCATAGAACTTGTTTTTAAATTATTATTGATTTTAGACGTAGTCATGTGTATAGATGTCATGTCCACATGTATGTCTGTGTACCATGTGTGTATCTGTGACTGCGACAGCCGGAAGAGGGAGTCAGATTCCCTGAAAAGGAAGTTACAGATGGTTGCGTTCTGGGAACCAAACCCAGATCTTCTGCGAGAGCAACAGGTGCTCCTGAGGCATCTCTCCAGTCTCTCACATAATTTATTTTGATCAAGTCTGTTGCTTAATCCCTTCTAGATCTATCCCCATTCCTCTACTCCCCAACTCTGTATCTTAAAAAAAACCCAACTCATCAACTCCATTTTTGCTGCTTATATACTCCTAGATGTAGGGCCACCCACTGAGCTGCATTCAGCACCAGGAGGCATATCCCTAAAGAAAACTGGCTTGCCCTCCCTAGGAAGCCATCCATTGTCCATAGGTCCTGAACTAGGGGTGGCAGCTCCTTCTCAGTCTGTGCTAGAATGCCAACTGTCTTGATCTTGTGCAAATTTTGATACAGATATCATGAATTCGTGATTTCAATAGTGCTGTCATGTACAGAAGACAGTTTCGATCCTGTCATCCCTGATGTCTGGCTTTTGTAATCTTTCAGCTCCCCATTTAGTGATGAACTCTGAGCCTTGGGGAGGAATATATATACACACACAAATATATGTATGCACGATACAAATATGTATAATATATGTAAAGTGAGATATTTGTATCATATGTATGAGCACTCCAATGACATTTACTTTTTGTCTCTCTCACCAAGCACAGTCCTATTCTGAAGAACTGAAGCTAGAATTTCAACAGAAACACTGAAGAGGATATAGCTCCACCTGTAACAGTACCTAAACATCACCTTTCTGCTCTCCGTGACTGGCACATCCAGGCACTCAAGGGATGCTATTTTGTGGCACAGCTTGTGAGCATTCTCGTCTCCTCTCCTTTCTCATGAAGTCATGTCAAAGGGGCTATGGCTACAGCTTAATGAGAAAATAGATGCTGAGCTTCTGTGAGGCTCCTGGGTTTAGTTCTGGACATACACACACCTCCTTCCCTCAAGGAACACATTCATATAACCACTGGGTTTCTCCAGTATAACCAAATGACAACCATATAATTATTTTAACTATTTTGAATATGTATAATTGGATTGTGAAGAAGAGGAAAGCAAAAAAGATTGACTCTCATTGGGTTAGAGAAGCTTTTAAAATCTCCACCATATATGATATGCTCAATGAGTTCTAGTTGATTTTTCTGTGACTCTGAACATGTGGAAGAGGAAAAGGGATTTCTTCAACTGTACCATGAACTAGGGAATTCCCATAGTTTTAATGCAGATCTGATATCATGGATGCCATTCAACACACCCTTCATATTTGGCAATGTACTTTTGCTTTCAATGTGCTAATTTCTTCTGAGATAAACCCATGCTTGGTAGGCATTTTAGCCAAATTTGCTTTATTTATTTTCATCTGTCTCTGCATGGGTTCTGTGCATATGCTTGTTTAAATGTGTGTGAGTGCTCATGTGTTCAAATGCACATACATCTGTGTGTGTACATGTGAGACTAGAGGTTTCCCCTATTGTTCTCCATGTTATCCATTGAGGCAGGGTTTCTCAGATGACTCCCAAGCTAGGCAGCTTGCTCTGAGGATCTCCTACGTCCATCTTCTGAGCTTTGGAATTACAGGTGTGCTGCCCCTCCCACCCAGCATTTACATGGGTGCTGGGATCTGAACTCTGGTTCTCACATTTGTTAAACAAGTGCTTGGACATTTCCTTAGTCTTTTTGTTTATTTTACGTTTGTGTCTATGTGGGAACAGCAGCCCTGAGTTATGATACCCTGCCCCCATTTGAGGTGCTTATCTGCAAAGAAAACATAATAAACCCTCTGCTCCTGGAGTGGGGGAACGAATTTTGAGTGCTCGGTGACCGTTCTTTGACCCCTACAGGGGTCATGTTACAGTCCCTTCACACCCCCTCCTCATTTGGCGCCATGGTATAAAAGCCAGCCCCAGCAGAAGAATAAAGAAGCTGTTCCACCTCAAACTCGAGCTCTGTGCATTCATTCAATCCGGACACCCTTTGCGGATTCTTGGACTTCAGGCTGCACTGGCGCGGCATGTCTACAGCTTTATTTTCCATATTTGCAGTCAGAGAGTGAACATTAATTATGAGGATCCTAAACAGAGTGACCAGAGTCTCTGCATGTGAACTCATAAAGTTCACACAAACCCTGATGTGACTTCATGCTCTTTTCCAAATTCAATGTTTTCTGTCACTTGTGAAAACACTATTATAAATGTCCAGTGGAAATGAGGAGAGAACACGAGACACGAACAAACCCACGTGTACAAGTTTATTAGGAAGCTTATGTGCACCAGCTTGGTGAAAACGGTGTGGACAGAAAGGGAAGGAGAGCATGGGAATGGCGCATTAAGCTTTTAAAGGCTCCCCAGCATATGCGCACGAGGGGGAAAGGCGTGCCCACGTCCGACGCTGATGACGGGCGACCTACACCCTGCGCCTGTGTACAGGGCCTTCTGTGTCAGACGCTGGTGACGCAGTTGGCGGGCGACCCATGCATGTGTACACAGGGGGGTACATGCGCCGGCTTCAGAACCTGGAAGTGCAGCCTTACGGGTGGCTAAAGGAATTACATTTCACCCTTTTGTTTATTATAAAAGTTTGGGGGGTTAAGGATCTTAATGGGTATGGAATGGGGATGCAGCCAGGTCTCTCATAACTGCTTCCTGCTGACTTTGTGGGCGTCGAAGGGTTTGGGATGTCCGATGTGTCCTGTCTGATCACGTCCTGTCCGATCACATCCTGGGTGGCTGATTAAGACTGCATTTCTTCAGGCTCCGAGGAACTGGGTCATCTGATGGCTTGGACTTCGTAAGATGCTGGAAAGACAANAGTCTGGTCCATTCAGGTGGGTCAAACTGGCTCCCTGGAGCTTATAAAAATGTCTTAAAAAGAAATAAATTTCAGATATATTAACCATGTATGATTATGACAATGGAGTGTATCATGGCATTACCTCAACATCCAGGAGACACTGCTGCAGTCAGTGACGAACCTGTTATGTTACGGGACTTGTTAAGGTTTTGTTTACCACCTGGGCTTCTGACAGTCCTTGTACCTTCGGCTCTATGTTTGATGATGGTTCCTGTAATAACAGATGAGTGGTTATTTGGAAATTTAAGCATGACATTGGAGGTATATGGAGAATTGTATACAGGAAAAGGAGGAGAAGGGAGAGTATATTGGCACAAGAGAGTTGAATAAGGAGGGGACCTTTATTTCCTTTGAACTCGAGTAAGGGAGGCTGAACTTGGTGTCCTCTGGAACCTAAGGGAACAGGGTCCTGTCTGAGTTACTGTGTATGAGGGGTCATCTTGAGCTGGAGGGGTAAATGGTTTAAGATGTGACAGGTGAATCCAGTGAGGAATTCTCTTGAGCTTGGTGGCTGTGGGAGTCAAAAGAATTACTCTGTCATTTAAGGGAGAAGGGTGAGGGACGTTGGCCTGGGGGAGAAAATAATACCTGATCTCCTACTTTAATCGGCGGTGGGCATGGGTTAGCACATGGTTGAGGTAATGAGTGGTTAGTAAAATCCCACAGTAGAGAGCTTAGGTGAGAAAGTAAGGTAGTAAGCAGGTGATCAGGAAAGGGAGAGGCTTTAGGTGGGAGGCCGGGGGTTAAAACTGGCCACCCATACATGAGTTCGAAGGGTGAGATGAAAAGGGGGCTTTTGGGAAGGGCCCTAAGCCTAAGGAGGGCCAGAGGCAA
>LOEQ01002679.1:101606-111651 GCA_001685075.1 Bramus lutescens
GGCTGGCCTATCAAAAGGCCAAGGCAGTTTCTTTATTAACCAGTGAAAGTAACACATAGACAGAAGATCCTCCTACATCATTTCCTTGCCTAGAGCCTGTCATTCCCAGCATGACATACCACATTTTCTTTATCTGCTCATCTGTTGGGTGGCTGGGCTTATTACATACACACATGTATACATACATATATGCATTCATACGTATATGCATTCACAGAAGCTATAGTGTGTATTGCTGCAGTAGACAGAGATGTGAGGATATAACTGTGATCTGCTAACTTTAATTCCTTTAGCTCTATACCATATGTAACTCATATGGTAGCTCTATATTTAATTTTCTTAAAATCCTCTAAACAAATTCCGTAGTGACAATATTAACTATAGTTTTTTTATAACATAGAGATATGTGTTTTTTTTTTCAAGTAAGAATGTGGCAAGAAGGAGGCAAGCTGAAAACTAGGAAGAGAGTCTTAACCATATTTCTGATGTTATAACAAAATACTTGAACCTGGGAACTTATATTTTATAAAGGTTTATTCAGGAAAGTAACAGTTTCAGAGCCTGAAAACCCATAATTACCACTGTTTTTTCACCTTTTTTCTGTTTCCTCTTACTTCATCATAACATTGTAAAGAAAAGACAAGAAAGCTGTTAAGCTCAGAAGAGGCCAAGTTCTTGAAGTTTCTTTACTTTTTAAGAACCCATACTCATAAGAACTTACTCTATGAGCCCAGGATTGGTTCTTGCTGAAGGCAGTGACCCCAATGGCGTAATTTCTTCCCTGTAGGTGCCACCCCTCAAGGTTCTCACACTCTCTCAACACTACTCCACTGGGACTAGACTTCTGCATGAATCCTTATAAGACATACTAAACTATATCAAGACTTTACCGGGACCCTCACTAGGAACTGGGTTAACTGGCCAGCAGCTTGGTCTTAAAAACAGAGGAAAATAGTTCTTTTGTACAAGTTGCCCAGCTTTTTGTGGAGGCCCAAAAATGTGAGCCTATTTCCACCTTGTCTGAAGGTCAGAGAGTTAGAGAACGCTCAATTTTGCTAACAACATCGGAGCTCATCCTGAATCAGGATGTGGTTACTTGGTTCTTTTGACATTAAGATGGTCCATATGGGTAAATCCACTCCACCCTGACAGATAGATAGATGGTTAGGATATGCAAGCATACTTTTGCTCCTTCTTTTGTAATAGGAGGTTCCCTGGGGGAGTGGCTGCTTTCAGGATACTTGATCTAGGGTAGCTTCACTGCCTAAACAACAGAATGCTAAT
Source organism: Bramus lutescens (assembly GCA_001685075.1). Classification (NCBI taxonomy): domain Eukaryota; kingdom Metazoa; phylum Chordata; class Mammalia; order Rodentia; family Cricetidae; genus Bramus; species Bramus lutescens. The sequence goes on from LOEQ01002679.1 coordinate 102,891, forward strand.
AACTTGATGTCTCAAAGTGTTGGAGCAATTAACTGTTCAAGTTGTCCTTTGTACCATGTTAAAGAAGTCTTTTGTTGCCTTCTTCCCCCTTTCGTGTTGGGGTTTAAAAGTGCATGGAAAATTAAACGCAGGTGATTTCAGTATTCAGTAGACCACTCTCCAGGTACTATTCTATGGTTTCTGTTTCATTATTTTCACATTTCGTACTCTTTACTTACATTTCTGATCCCCATACCCCTACCCTGGCAAGTGGTGGTTTTGTCGAGGCTGGTCCCCTACAGCTTTTCCTGTAGCAGTCTCCCCATGCTCTGATTCTGTGCCCTAGGTGTCTTACATTGTTCAGTTTGAGGATCTTGACCCACAAGCTGGGAATGCAGTCATCACTCTGCATCAGACAAGAGTCTTTGCAGAATCTCCACTCATGTATCTTTGATGCTTTCCCCATGACCTCCACTGTTCTTCCCCAATGCTGGGCTCAGCTAGTGCTTCTACCTACCTCTAAGGTCCTAGTTTGCTTTTCACTGCTATGCTAAAATACTGACTCAGACCAATTTGGTGATTAAAGGGTGTATTTGGCTTACAAGTCACAGTCTGTTGTCATTGAGGGAAGCCGAGGCGAGAACTGAAGTCGAGAATACAGAGGAACACTGCTTTCTGGCTTGCTCAACAACTTTTTATACACAGCTCAGGTACACATGCCCAGAAATGGCACCACCTATATCAATTAGAATCAATAAATGTTACACAGACATGCCCGCAGGCCAATCTGATGGAGGCAATTACTCATTTGAGGTTCCTTCTTCCCAGGTGGCTGGTGTTAAGCTGACAAACACTGACCAGCACAGGCTTACAAAGCCCAGCCGCCATGTTTCTATGGCTTTCCTGCTTAGTCCGGGCATGGGCCTATCGCCAATAGTTGGAATTCCTGAGTTTACCTGGTCTCCCTCCTTTGTCCATACTTGAGCTCTCTAGATCCTCAAGGCCTCTTGAGAATCTAATCCTTCCGTTTCCTGGGAGGTGGAAACTTGGCTGCTACCCCTTCTGGCAGTTGTATCTCACTCTTGTTTCAGTTCCTCCTTATATAGAATATTTTGTAGCGAAACAAATGCTTATTATCATATTTGTGTACACACTGGAATGTTTCCGATGAAAGTAAATAAAAAGAGGCTTTAGGATTAGATGTATTTAGAAAAGTCTGTCCATTAAATGTAATGCCTGCCATCTAAACATGTGCATCATCAAAGGGAGCTATTTCCACAGACAGTGTCCCTTCTCAAAGGCTGCATGGTGCTACTCGTCAGAACAGGCATTCCTCTTTAAAGCTGCTATTTCCCTCCAATATTAATCGATCTTTGGCATATTCACTGTAACATTGAGTTGAACTCTCTCTTGCCAAAATGTAAATAACTCAGGAAAAGTGAAGTTGCATATTTTCTTTGGCCAATTTTGGTTTAGAAGAAAACATTTTTGACAGGTCAAGCTCAAAATAATTTTGGAATTCTAAACAGGTTTTATAGCCTCTATTGGCAAGAGATCTGTATCTGCAGAATCCATAAAGCATTTAGGGTATAGTTGATACGGAAACTGTAACGACCCTGGAACAGGATACTTCCTGGAGATTAATGACCAGCTGGGAGGGGTTGATGGCCTGAGGTGTAGTTGAGGGCCATTAACCTCAGACAGTCATTAAGGCCCAGGAAATGTCCTATGTCTAGGTCGTTATTGTTATTATAAATTGAAAATGGAAAAAAGAAACAGGCATACCGATTATTTGAAGGGTGACTCCATTTCCAGTGGTCTGAACATGGAGTGTTCTGGGAGAATTTATTCCCCCATCCATTAGCTGACCCATCTCCCTGAACCCTCTGTCACTTCTCCCTTCAACTGATGGGTCTTTGTGCTTGGAATCCCTGAGCTCCCCAGGTGCCAGAGTGGAGCATACTGGGACCTCCTTGAAGTGACTGTGGAGCACACAGTACTGGGGGATTGCTTAACCGCTGCTCCAAATTGTATTCTGCACTACAGCCTGCTTGCTTCCCCAGGGATCAGCTGTTTCCTTCTCTATTTAGCTGCACTAAATTTCCCACAGCTAAATTTTAAGCTCTTGACTATTTTGTTTATGCCTATTTCCCAGACCCTTAGGGGTGAAAGTGCACAGTATTGGCTTAGCAGTTCTGTTTCACCTCTAATCAAGCTAGCGATGGCACCCCAGTGTAGTTCATTTCCCAGACAGCACAGGAATTCAGATGGCTTTTGAGTTCCCTATGGGTAATACCTAGCTTTGAATGCAATTAAGTTGCATCTGTTTACATCTCAAACTAGAAGCTATATTTTCTCCATAAGAAACTAAAGTCCGATCAAAATGTACACGTCCTCCCTTCAAGGCTTCTACAGTTCTGAGGTAGGAATCGCTCAGCACAAACTAGACTTACCTTACTCATTGGCCACGGAAGACTTCAGCTTGGGCTTTAAGAAATCCCAACCATCTGACTCAAGCATGATGTTGCCGTGGCTCTATTTTCCTTATTTAGGGGACACCTGAAATTTTGAGCACCATGTCCAATTAGCCAGAATTCATCATCTGTGAATACAAAATAAAGAAAAGATTAAAAGAAAAATCGAAGCAATTGCATGGGTTGACAACATGAGTGTTGTAGAAGAATAGTATGCTTCAATGTGACTCTTGGGCTTTAAAACTAGGTCTCTACTCAAGAGACACTGCCTATTGCTATTAAAAAGCCTGGGATGCGTATGAGTCCTCTGTTTCTTTGACTTAAGATGAAAAGCTCAGTTTAAATACAGTGCTGAATCTCCAATCATTATTATTATTTAGTATAATCTTAATTATTGAGTCTTCCAGACCATATTTAGCCTGGAAATTCAACATACCCAAAGCGGCAAAATGGAATCATATTGAAGTATTATGATAATATCTTTTTCAAATTCCTATGGTATAATCTATGAACTCCCTTTCCTTGGCAGGTGCGGTGGAATAGTTGGTTCATGGGCTCTCTAAGAGAAGTCCTTTTATGCCACCCTTTCGTCTTCACATTTATAAGGGTTTATTGAGAACATTTTTTTTGATTCTAGTCTATACGCTCCAGCCCCTTCTTTGTCTGTCCTTGATGAGCTCGACTAACCTTCGTGCAAGCTGCAGTCTGGTCACTGCATTTGGTAGCACATCTTGACTTGACTGTCCCCTGAGAGGCTGTGACATGATGTGGAGGCACACGTTCTTCCCATCAACTGTCTCTACTTGTTTTCTTCTGAATAATCTCCCGCACTGAGTTCATTTCCTTAGGGTACCTACTGATTTCCCAATTGCCTTCAATTCACTTCTTGTCTAGGACTCCTCTTTGCAGAATTTGGAATGAATTCTTATAGGCATGCATTAGGACATGTTATACATGATTGCGTCCTATAGGTCAAGCCCTGGTGGCATCTTCTCCCACCAGGATGATTCTCTCCTTGTGTCATATTGCCAAGCAGTACCAAGCCCCGTCTTTGAGTGTTTATTTTAGACACGTTTCCCCCACATCCAGTCTGCTCCTTGCTGAAGGTCCTGTAGTCATTTCCGGTATCCTACACAGAAGCCCCTGATGTATGTCATTTCTGTCACGGCAAAGGTAGGGTAGGGGAGCTCTTCAGGAACCTCAAGTTGCTCTTTCATTTTATTGTATCTCTATGGGGAATCTCAAGAGGCATAAATATTCTGAACATATATTTGCAATATTATTTGGACAAGGGGGGGGAAAGGGGCCACACACCAAAGAGTAACAATATGTTCATCTTCATCCTAAATAAATATAGAAGTAGTGAAAGATACAGCTAAATATTTATTAAAGAGTTTCAATTCAGTATAGGCTTCCAGTTACTATCCATCAATATGCTACAATACAATTAGGTGTCATAGTACCTAATTATATACAGGTATTAGCAGGTATCTTAGTAATATACTGAGTTGAGTGTAGAAAGTTCTAGCGACTTTCAATTATTATAAAAGTCTTATGTTGTTTCAAAAATCTTTTCCTCCCTTCTTCCCACAAAGAATAAGCTTCTCTATCTCCAACCTTCTTGCCCATTTTTCTTTCAGGGAGGAACAAGAGCAAATGCTTCACTGTTTGGCAGGCTTATACTTTTCAGCTTATTCCTGGGTAGGCTCTCCTACAGGTCTTCCAGATCCGTTCTTTCCCAATATGCTGGCTAAATAATGTCCTTTGGAGAATGGACTGACTATCCTACCATCAGCTCATGACCTCTTAGTCTTAAAAATGAGTTGATTAACTTACAGCTCTTGTCCTTTGATTTTCAGTGACAAGTTCTCCTCCTGCCCAAGGAATGGTGTCTCTTTAGTAGGTTAGCCTCCTTGCTGTCCCTTCAGTTCTCTTCATAAAGTATCCAGGCAGAGGAGGTGGTGGCCAGTAGGAAGGTGTGCTCTAAAGCAATCTCTCAGTAGGCTGTGCAGGACCACCTTCGATAGCAGACTACTGGGGGTGGATCTCTTAATATATTGTAGTCCTCAGCTTTGACCTTGAAAGTACTTCTGGGAAAACAAGAAAACTCTATACTTAGTAACATTTTTTTTAATCCAAGAGAAGAATGTTCAATGAAATCCCTATAGCTATTTCTATCCTAAAAGAATAAAACTAGAGACAGAAAGACAGTTGACATCAAGGTCTCAATAAGGATCTGGTTGAGGGATGGGGAGAAGATGAGGAATAGAGGAAAGGGTTAAACCACACTGGGGATGTGTGAATAAGTCACACAGAAACCCAATAATTTAAAGCTAATCAAACATATAATTTAAAAAAAGATTGACTGGATGTGGTGGCACACGTTTGATACTAGCAGTTGGGAAACCAAGGCAGGTGGATCTCGGTGAATTTCAGGTGAGCCGGGCTACACAGTAAGGTACTGTCTCAAAACCAAAACAAAACAATGACAATGGAAGACTTTCAATGTAGATGCTATCCACGGGGATAACAATGCCAATCCTGAAGCCACAGGCTATTAAATAAATATCTTACTGCCAGATGTAAGATATCTTTCTAGGAGTTATTGGCTAGGAAGGCCCCAGGGTACCCCAAACTATACAGGTTAAGGCTAATGCCCTTGGATGCCTTCCATAGTGAGGTGGTAAGGCCCTATTATTGAAGATACTTCATATTTTAACTTTAGAATACAGAGAAACCTTGGTGGAATTGAGCTGGAAGTTCATTCCCTACTGTCGGTTTCTGTGCAGGAAGCTGAGTGGTGGCGGTGGAGGAATCAGCAAAAGTCTTTTCTGGCTTTGGACATTGTATGTTATGATACAAACTTCCTTATTTACATGTTGTCAAGAGATTCTTATTGCTTTAACAGGGGAATGTCTGTTATAGGGGCAACCACATGATTTCCAGTTACGTCTGTGGACTGCTCCTCAGGACAGAGTTCATGCCTGGTACTGTGAACTTGGAAAGGTTCATGACTAAGGAGGTCATAGGGAATCTACTACCTGTTTTCCTAAATGGACATGTTCTCAAATTGCCTGCTGAGTATTTGTGTTTATATTCACGAACTAGTTTGGTCCTTTGCCTTGATCCGAAAAGGTTCTCTGTGTAGCAAACAGTGCAGAGATTGCTGGCTGTTTAAGGTAGCAAGAACAAGTGACGGTTGAGTGGTAAGCCTTGATGGGGCACCTGTACTACCTCCTTCAAGTGTCGGGATGTTGTAGAGGAAGGGATGAGAAGAATGTCAGAGATGGATAACTGGGGGGACAGTTATGAGTCACTTCTGAGGGGGTTGACAGGGCAGGGACACCCCCTGATTCCTATCAGCTGCAGTAGCCTGCATAGAACTTGCACAAACTGAGATAACAAACATTCCTTCTTAGATGGGAGTACGGACTCAAGGAGTCCTGCGCGGGGAAGGCAATGGAAGTAGAAAGTTGCTAGGGGAAGGAAATTATTGTCTTCATGCTCTACTGGAAAGCTCCCATTCATGCCTATGTGAGCCTCCTCCTCATGCCCATGTGAGCCACCCTGCTTAAACATAGTGGGTCACAAAGCCAAAACAAAGATAAAACAAAAAGACATGAAAATGAGGAAAAGCGGATGGAGACTTGGTGGGAAGAAGGGTGTTGGGGTGAGAGAGGTAAAGTGATGGATGTGACCAGAACCTATTATACACATGCATGAATGTTTAGTTTCTATCCTCGTTCTTGAGGGTTAAGTATGGTTCCTAGACACGAGAATTCATTCAACATTTTGTTGTTGAATTGTACCGTTTTTCTAACAGGAAACAAGAAAACACCAACTTTCCCAATCACATCTTTAAAAATGCTTTACTAACTGAGCTATAGCCTCAGCTCTTTTAATGATAGTTATATCTCTATTACAGTTTACACACTCTTAGACAGATGTCCTGCATCTGTTTATTTATCAAAAATTAACTGAATTCTTAATGTCTATTGGGCTGTAGCATGCTTTCTTATGGCACTATCTCTGGATTGCCAGTTCCTAAATACAAACATGGACACTTATTACTAACCATGAAGGCTTGACCTTAGCTTAGGCCTTCCCTCAACTAAGTCTTACAACCAAAGTTGACCTGCTTCTATTAATATGCCTCTACTACATGGCTCAGTTGTCTCTCCTCTATACTGGATGCCTGACTTGCTTCCCAGAGGTCTCTCTCCCTGGAAGTCCTGCCTATTCTCTCCTGCCATTGGCCATTCAGCTCTTTATTAAACCAATCACAGTAATACACCTTCACATAGTGCACACAAATATTTCACAACACTGCGCCATATACTTGGCCCTGGGGATTACAGCAGAAATACTATTTCATTCCTCAAGTTTGCTGTCTAGAGTTTTTTTTTTCTTCACACCAAACTTTCCCCACAAGTTTAAACTACCACTTTGATCATCTAATGTCCTTGGCATCAAATGCCAGTCAGTGTTCTGTTGAGAGACCAGAATGGATTGCCATTCATATTTAGATGGATCCCATGACCTTCACAGTTGACTGGTATGCTGACTTTGTAGCAAGGACTAGGGAGAATCAGTTAAACTTACCTTTTACCTTTACATCCCTCTTGCCATGTGTGACTACAATATTTTTTTCCCACTTGGAAGACATAGTTTTGAGATGCTGTCTTGAAGGCTAACACCTGTACTTCCCAGATACTGAAACTGTTAGTTCCAGGTCTTAGATTCTTAATGTCTAGATAGCTGTGAGAAACAAAGTTCCATTGTTTACAAATTACCCAGTTTCTGGTGTTTTACTATAGTTGAATGTTCGACTGGATCCTTGAAATTTCCTTCCTTGCTGGGACCTGATTGGGGTCTTTTGCTAGATCTGACCAATTTGTCTTTGTGTCACCTCAACCTGATCTCAACACTTTCGATGCTGCTGTTCTGGGTGGGGCTTCAGTGGTCAGGGGATTCCTTCCCCTACTCATCCATCCTGTAAAGTGACAAGACCCCCTCTTTGAGAGTGAAAAAAATCTCCCTCGATAGCAGGTTCTAATTTATCTTGGGACATTCATATTACTCCTGCCACCTTCTTGTATTCCATCCTCTGAGCTCGACTGAGAGGTGAGGCTATTATCCTTCATAGGAAGGCACTGGTTTATTCGGGGAGGCTACTTCCTGCCTGTAGTATTCCTGGAAGCCAGCCAATGGGAACATCCATCGTTTACAAATTGATTCACACCACATTGTCAGCACTTTAAGTCTGATTTTTCATCTCTCCTCCCTAAGGCCTTCTGCAAAATTCCATGTGCTCCCTCTGAGTCCTCCTTCCTGGGTGCTCAAGGATTTCTCCTCAGTTGTGCTGATCTGTTTGATGTAGTTTTGTGAAAAAGGAAAAGGAAACAAAAAAGCAAACAAACAAAAAATCACTACCTGTACTGAAATTGTCTTTCCAGCACTTATTTATTTCCAGGCTTTTCCTGTGCTCAGTGATCTCAGGGTCACATGGGTATAGACTGCCACTGGGGAAGAGTTAACACCAGGCTTCACAGCACCCGGTAGGCTGCAGGCCGCAGGCCACAGGGTGTCTGAGCTGTTGGGCCCTGGACCAATTATCTTCTAGTCCTAGTCTTTGTCTCCTCACGGATGGGCTGAGCCTCCCATTCTCTGCATCACAGTGGAGTCTCTCTGGTATTTCCACACACAGCAAATCCTCAGGCAAGGAAGAGGAAAGTTTGAGTCTCCTTTGTGCCAATGAGTGATTTCTTTTGTAAAATATTCCCCTCTGCCCAAGGACACAGTTACTTAAAAGGTTTCATCACAACTGGTCTGTTGGCCAATTATTTGATTTATATATACAAGTCATATATATTATTATATATCATATACATTATGTATTATTATAATATACTATAATGTATAACATATATAGTATGTATTATATATGTCATTTAATTTATAGGTCCAGTATTAAGAACTAAAAGAGTATATGCTCCTAACTTCTAAACTAGCAGCAGCAACAGGGAAAGAGATGAACTCAATGTCTTTAGAGATCCAGTCAAGGAGTAATAGCATTGCTTACATAGACATCAGAGGAACGAAAAGTATATTAGCAAGAAAATGTGGCTGCACACAAATTATGTCCTTTACAGGGACATCTAGAATAACTGACTTTTTAAATGAATAATGTTGAGATGAATCTAAACAGACTTTTAAGAAATTCTCACTGTGATTTAATCTCAGGTTTTACTCAACATTTTTCTTGATCCTCTTTCATCATAAATGTATAAATAAAAACTGATTCAGGG
>LOEQ01002679.1:131358-150088 GCA_001685075.1 Bramus lutescens
CCCAGCCGTGGACTCTAGCACTCTTACCCAGCCATGAACTCTAGCACTCTGACCTAGCTGTGGACCCTACAGTATCGATCTGCACCCACTGGTATCCAATGGAAGGACTTTGACTGTGGCAACCAATCATTATCTAATTGACTCTGAACCTTCTCTATAGGTGGGAATTCTTATGTGTTATAAAAAAATCTAGCCAAACACTCATGGCAAGAGGCCATAGGCACTCCAGGGAAATGTTCTACAGACACTTAGCTAAAGAGACATGGCACCAAACTGCCTTTTAAATATTTGTGTTTATACTCATAAACGAGTGTTCCAACACTTAACCTCAACAGAAGAAGTTGCCCTTCGCAATGAACTGGGTGAATGCAGAGACTGGTGGTTGCCACAGATGCTGAAACTAAGTGACAGCCAAGTACTCAGCTCTAGACAGGACACTCAGTTACCTCCTCTAAGGCTCAGGGACCACTGTGGAAGACGGGGCAGAAAGAATCTAAGAGTCGGACGCCAGAGAGAAGGGCTCCGAAGTGCTGTCTTCCGGGTAAGGCGCAGCCACTGCCATGATCTCACAGCAGCTGTAGCTGCCTGCACAGCCATGCCTGCCATTAGTCAATCATAGATCAGGGAGAAATCCAGAGGACCACACTCCACCCTGACTATCTATTTGCTGATGCTGGATTCTGAAAGAGAGAGGCAGCTATTGTCTTCACTGATGGACCCACAGGTGAGCCCATCAGGCTCCAGTAAATAGTCTGAAACTCAGGGTCACTCAGATGGCCCTGGTTAAAACTCAGGGGACCACAAGACAAAACAAAAGAACACGGATGCCAGGAAGGGTCTTGTAAGGAGGAGGTGGGGAGGCAAGTGGGGGCGGGGCTCCCCGGGGCGGGAGAGAGCTATAAGAGGGGGCAGGTAGGCGTAAGCAGACTCCATTATGTACAAGTATTAAATTGTCGACTGAGAAAATTAATAAAAGTTAAGTAAAAATAGATCGCGACTAAACACTGGAAGATTCCCATCTCACTAAGACTTCAGCGCTATTTGGCATGCCTTTTCTTCAATCAATATTTTGTTATCACACACTAGGTGGGAATCATCGTGTTGAAATACTAGCTCTGCTTTGAAGGAAATGACAATGCAAGCTACAGGAGCCTGGGCAGTAGCAATATAGAAATCTTCCCATTGAGTTTACCAGACAGTTTTGATTATGACTTATGCTTTTACGTTACCAAAAATATTTACTTCAAATTCTCATTACATTTTTCTGAGGATAAAGGATGCCATTTTAATAATACCATCATATTAAAGTGCTATATTTATTTTTTTCTTTAAATTTCTCAGTTTATGTACAACCCCATCCCCAAGCCTGGGGAAGGTGTGGTTAGCCTTTTGCCTAATGCCTGAATCTTACAGCCCTTTGGAAGCTTCAGTGTCTGGATTTGTGAGCCCCTCTGTGGTCCCTGGATGGCTTTATTTGTAGAGTCACTGGTAGGCTAGAAATAGTATCATGGAATGTTGACCCAAAGCCACCTGATTGGGTGTCTATGAGGCTTAGCAGAGGTTGTGTAAGTCTGTGTTCTTACACGTTGGTTTAGGAAGCCACCATCAGCTACTCACCGTACAGTTCGACTTAGGAAGTTTCCTTGGTCTTTGCTCTTCTCCTAGGTAGCTTCAGTTGTCAATTTGATAGCCCAGACTTACTGGAGTCTTAGTTGGGAGACTGCCTCTTGGCATGTCTATAGGGTGTTTTTCTTGATTGCCAATTGACTGAGGGCCCAGCCCACTGTGGGTGGTACCATCCCCAGGCAGGGGGTCCTAGCTTGTTTAAGAGAGCTAGCCAAACAAAAGCTAGAGAGTGAGCTAGTAAGCAGTGCTCCCTCATGGTCTCTGCTTTCAGTTCCTGCCTTCGTTTCCATTTATTATGGACTGCATAATAAACCCCTTTCTCTGAAGTTGTTTTAGGTGATAATGTTTACCACAGCAACAGAAAGCAAACTAGGAGGACCCCCAGTGTTCTCTGTCCTCTCCTGTACACCATCTGGCAAGGAAGAAAGTTTCCAGGGTCCAACCCAGTGCCACAGAGCTGAGCAGAGTCTGCACAGATGCTTATGTTGGGGTAGCATCCCAAGAAACCAACCTTGCATAAGTCAAGAAAATCCTAAGTTGGAAATGCATTTAATTCAATGAACCTTCCTGAACACACAGCTTAGCAACACCTAACTCTGTGGAGAAGTAAAAGCTTCCTATGATTTCTGTGATTGCTTGGTTGGCTGGAAGCTGCAGTGTGCAGCCTCTGCTTCCAGAGACAGGGTTAGTATCTCTTTCTTGCTAGGGATGGGACCAAAGTTCAACCTTCAAAGTGTGGTTTCTGCAGAATGTGTTCTACTCCTGCACCATCGTAGAGCTGAAAAAATTGCAAGTCAAAATGTTGTTAAGTCAGGACTATCTATCTGTGCCTGGCAGAAGCAATGGTCAATAAATGGCATGGTAACTATGATTTATTATTTCAATAACAAAGGATAATGGGCAGTTATTAGTATCTGTTACCTACGCAGTAGGTGTCAACTAGCACTGTACCATTTTGGAAGAAATTAGATCTAGAAACCCCTCTGTAGAAGCTGAACATTGATGGGTGAATGGAATGTGAGTGTGGAGATGAGTTATCGGTGAGGAGCCCTCTGGGTGCTGGGGACAGTGTAGGTGCTGGAGGTGTGAGGCCGATGAGCTCACCGTGTGGTGTGTGAGCAGCACAGGGCCAAGAAGAAACAGGACAGTTGGAACAGAGAGTTTGCGTGAAGCAGATTTATACTGTTACCCCATCTTACACTTTTGGGAGAATTTCTTCCAAGCACATGCATCTATTTCCTCTTCTTCAGTTCCCACCTTCAGGATCTAGAGTACACTAAGCTCGGACTGTGCTGCCCAGCAGACTGAGAATCCACTCTTTTTGGCAGGCTCTCAATCAGTAGCTGTAAAAAAAAAAAAGTTTGGTTAAGTCTCAAAATCTGATGAAAGAGAATGTTGAGAATTTGTCTTTCTGTAATAAATAGTATGACTCATGCCAAAAGTAGTCTATTTGGAATATTTCTCTCTGTGTGTATACATTTTTATACACACACAGAACATACACATGGATTTTCTATGAAACCTGTGCTCTAGAACCGCACAATTTCAAGAACAAAGACAAGTGTTTTTTTTTCTTTCTCTTTCTACTTAGTCACTCAAATGCAGCCCCTGGAGAAAGAACTCATATGAAAGCTACTGTCTGGATTCCTTACATTTCCACGAATGGCTGGGAAACAGGGATCTAGGAATGGCAAGAGCTTCCCTCAAGTCCCCAGTTACTTAGTGGTTGAAACATGCTTTCTGGCTCTTGGGTCAACATCTTTTGTTGGTCTTCCATGGCTCCTTGGATATTTATCAAGGCACCATATCCAAATATCTCATGCAACTGAAAGTGAGCCCCTGAGATATGCCTGAGGTTGCTTGCTTTCTCTAAGCTAAAGGAGGCTGGATTAAATTGCTGTGTTTCTGGGTAGTGATGCTGATCAGTCTTATTTCTTGGCTCTAATCTCTACTTTCACCCATTATTTTCTTGTACAAACTCCCAGATCTCATGCACTGCCTCCTCCTCTGTAGAAAATTTGCAAACTAAGAGACAAGCAACTGCACTTCTTTGGAAGACAAGGCCCGTTCTCCTGGCACCCACAGGCTCCCATCTTGGGTCACTTCTCTGGCCTGAGTGCCCCCATGCCAGTGTCTCCACTCTCTGCAGTATTTCTTGCATTTCTGGTCTCCAAGCATGGTGATATCTGGTAAACCATGTTGGAAAAACATCCCCTGGAATTTCTATGCATCATATATGCTCCAGAAACAAATGAAAAGTATTTGAAAAAAAAAGCATGGGGGGTGAACAACCTTCTAAAGTTTACTTTAGGTTGATTTGTTGGCTGACCTCCTTGTACCTTTCCCACAACATTGCTATTAAAAACAGGACTATCTCTCCCAATTCAACATGTGCAGCCACATTAAATCCACGGCTAGCTTTCCACTGTCTGGAACTCTGGAGATTTTCAGGCCTGTCTAGCATTTGACTTCCTTGTTAAAAACCAGCATCTTTAAGGCTAGTTGAACACAAGGAAAGACTCTTAAAAATTCCAGTTCATAGATTACTATAAAATGTTTGACAAGTTTAATCAAAATCAACTTATAAATAGTTTTTAAAAAAAAAAGTTTATCAGTTGTTCACTTGCCCCAACTTTTGCTGATAGCGTCCACACAGAGAAGAAAGGTGCACATTTCTTCTGCATGAAGAGAAATATGTTTAATTTTTTTTGTCTCTGGTATTGGTCATTGTTTCCTGTGGGCAGACACTCCCCTCACTAAATGCTAAGGGAACATTTTTAGAAATGGATGATCATTGTATTGTTTTCTTTTCTCAATCCGTGGTTCCAGGGGCAGGTGAGATGGCCTAGCCAGGGAAGGCTGCTGTGCTTGGCAATCTGAGTTGCGTTCCCAAGACCCACCTGGGGGAAGGAGAGAACGGACTCCCACAAGAGCAAGATGTCCTCTGATCTCCACGCATGTGCCCTGGCACATGAAAGCCCACCCTTCCAAATAACTCCACATTTTTCGTTGCAAGCCTGTGTTTTCTGAAGCCCTTTAACAAGCCAGTGAATATTTATAAGGTATCTAGCTTTCTTAACAAAGAAAAGTCCGATGAAAGACATAATCATATTTAAAGGGACAGAATGGCTTGACGCACCAGCAGTTTGGTCTTTGAAGAAGCTGGTGGAATAGTTGCCCGGCAGGGAACTATACACGAAATGGCGTCTCTGAAATTTCAAAATGAGCCACACCAACTCTTTCTTCTTGCCTGTTTTAAAACTATGTGACAAAATAAAGAGAATTGGAAATAAATGGTCTTCCCATACTTTGCCTGGCTAATCCAGACCAGCTGGGAAAAATCATCTGACGGACAACACATCAAAAATCAAGGCTAAAAATCTGCCAGAGCTATTCATAGAATAGCAGATGTGGGAACCAGCCCATGGCTTGTGTGTAGAGGGGTTACAGATAAAAATAGCGCCCCAAAGTTTTCAAAGGTGATTTGCACCCCCCCAAGTATAGATGACCGCAACTGAAAATAAGACGCCAAGGGTGAAGTTGAAATGGCAACCCCTCTAGGGTCCCACAGGCTTAGACTCTTGCTTGAGAAAGAAGAACTCCTGTCCTTCCCTGAACAAGCTGCACGCAGCACGGGACGCTTCTTTTCTGACAAATTCTTAATATTCTTATTCTTTTTCCCTTCTGCTCCATTCAAGAAAAGACTGTATGTTTTGAAAGCATTCTATTTTCTTTACCCTCCCCACTTGAAAGCCAAATCCAGAAGACAAGAGATAGGCTTGGCGTCAAAATGAAATAAAACATGTTCTAAGTGCCCCCCAATTGTTTATTGTATCTTTACTTCTACACAGTGTAGCATCAGTGGGTTGTGGCTTGCAGCTGCTTAAACAGAAAAGTATTCTGAACCTGTACAACTCCATCTCAGATCCTATACAGATACCAAGACCACGGGATTTTACTACAATCAGTCTGTGTTTGAGAAGGGAAGAAAGCGTGTGGGTGGGTGGAAGTGACGTTGTTTAGCAGTGTCCACTTCTCAAGTTCTTTGCATTTCGTCTGGGGCCTGTTCTTGATTAAAATATCTTTGCATGTCTCTAAGTTTCTCTAGTCTGGAGGGGGGGAGTCTAGTGACAGGGTGGGACACCATTAGTGAGATTTCTTTTGGTGACAGACAGATGTAAATGTATCCATCTGATTCTCTGCTCTCGGGTCTCTGTCTGCAGATGGATGTTAATAATTAGCCGTTGCATCTCCTCCCTCTTTATCAAATTGGGTTCTCCATAAATTCATCATTTCTTTTTTATTTTCTCAAAATAGCGGCAGCTCTGACAGCCTCCCTTTGTTCTTGTGTTTATAAATAATTTATAACACAGAAATATCTCTTCTTAGTCTTAAAACACAAACTAATGGAGTAACACAACACACTGGCCCCTACTACCTTCCACTGAGGGAGAGGAGTTGTACAGCTCTGTCCTTTAACAAAGGAAGCATGATCACAAAGAAGAAAAACCATTTTCTACTTGTATGTAATTTAAAAATTTTAGCTTTGCTCACTCTTCCTAGATTCTAGCAGAATATAGAAGTTTTAGAAGGCAGAAGCGAATTCCTTTATAATTTATTTCCCAAGTAATGTCCCTGCTCAAACTACCAGATATACAATGTCTTTCATTAAGCAACACAGAAAGGAGGCTATTATTCAATTAAAATGGCCACAGATGTTAAAAAATGTATCATGGTAGATTTATTCAGTAACTGTATGCTCATAACCCATGCACAATCTTTAAGTACCATATTATAAGGAATTGACCCAAATTACCAATAAAATACAATGTGTTTGCCCTCTACTGGGCAATAACGATTGTGTGGGTTTCCTTGCATACCCAGTGGCCTTGTGGTCAGCTTCATAACTGTTTTATTTAGTCACTAATGCAGTGTTATAAGCAAATACGGATAGGATTTGTGCTAATTAAGGCAAATAGGGCCAAGTTGAATTAGCTTTCCTATGCTGAAGTCTTCTGCGGAAGTAGTTTTAAAATTCTTCTGTGGCTTTAGGCTTGCACGTTGCATCCTAGGAGATGGCTTAGGAATCATCATTTGAGATCTGGGAAACGCATTCAACCCTCACAACAATGCTAATGCAGAATGTCTAGGATGTAGTAGAGGTGGGACTCAGGACACTTCCTTAATCAGCTGGTAAGATTTTGCACTGAAGCAGAAAAATCGCCTTATTTTCCATGTGGCAACGGGACACAGCACAGTGACAAGTTACTTACAGAGCTATTGACAAACAAGAGTGGCAGCAGTAACTACCCATCCACCCTAGGATTTGCTTCTGAAACGTGAAGCAGACATATAATCACAACAGGGGAACCAAGGGGGAGACCCCTTACAGTACAGAATGTCAGCGGAATTCATATCTTTACAGACTGATGTCTAAAGTGCTTTTCCAAGGTGGCTACAGTGGAATCAAGGCGGTGGGGTGGGGGTATGTGTGCACATGCATGTGGTTCTACCAGTTAGGAAGTTGGAGGAGGAAGCCTCGTCCACTGTCAGACAGGGGTCTCTGAGGAGTCTGGAAAAATAAACATGCCTTTAGGTTTGCATTAAAGGAAGAGACCAGGTTAGACCTGAGAGGAATCTGATAGGAACTCTAGATTGGTTCCCCTCTCATGGTACCAACTGTCTTACTCTTGGCAAATGATTTACTTCTCAGTTAAAAGCTGGGTGGGATTAGGACCCTGCCTTGAGCATTGGAATGCTTTTTTACAGAAATAACAGCTTCCAGCACAGAAACAGGATCCGTCTGCATTGGTTGGAGTGATTCAAGCATGAAATATTAACAGAAGGGTATATTTTTTTGTAGAAGTAGTGGAGGACAAAATAATTATTGGCTTGTACTAGAGCTTAACAATTAACAAGAAATGAAATCCTTTCTTTGGCTTAAAACCATTTCTACATTAAGCACTGTGGCTCTGCCCCCTCCTGTCGGCCCACCCACAGATCTTTTCTGGCTCTGCCTGTGTCTTTGGGTGTTTTGGGGGCAGGGATGTAGAAGCAGACCTTGGACCAAGAGATGTGTTTCCCGAAGCACAGAGTGCTCTAATGTCTACTCTGATGTTGTTGTTCTGGAAATGGACATAAATGACTTGACAGCGTGTTTATGGGGACAGGCACAGAGAGACATGAGGGGATAGGAAAAGCACATTGCCTGCTCTGAGATGGAGATTTCATCAGGACATCACGGTGTTGAGTCCAAAAGACAAAAAATTGCTGCCGTTGTGAAGGCTGAAGGGATGACAAAGAAAATCCAGCAGAATGTAACTAATGGATAATATTTGAGTTCATGATCATCTGGGGTCATGATAGCATCTTCAGGGACTGCAGTTTTCCTAGGTTTCGAGGCAATGACATTTGAAAGGACTTTTCCTATGCAGCCCCCAACTATTTGGCCAACTTTGTACTTAGGTAAATAACTGGAGATGCTCTGGGTTGCAAGGCAATTTCATTTCATAGGTGCGTTAAAATGCTCTTGTTAATTACCTCCTGTGACCTAAAACTCTGCCTTTATTACACAGTATTGTTGGGCTCTCTGCGATTACTGGAAGGCTGTATCATACACAGAGGCTAAAACAATAGAAGCTGCCTGTTTGCTTGCAGGAGATGTCAAGGGGAGACAAACACTGTTGGCTAGAACTGATTTGAAACTCGTCATGAGGAAGTAAGGGGAGAGGTGATCACAGCACAGCCTAACAGTGCTTGAGAGACACACACAATCCTACATGGTGGCTCCCATCATGCATTTGTCATGGAAGAAGGGGGGGGAGAATGGGCGCTAAGTAAATGATGGGTGAATACAGACTCAATTGTAGTGTGTGACAAGACACTTTCTCTCTTTGTTTAATATATAAATCAGGAGCACTTATGAATTGATATTAATTAAAATAATGTATTTGCTTTCTTTCAACAGTAATGTCAGCCTTGTTAAAAAACGGAACACTAAATCTTCATTAGACTTTCAATATTAAAAATCTTGCATGAAATATGAATTAACATTTAACTTGTTGCTCATCAGATTAAAGGAGAGAAAAATGCAATAGATGCTTATCTTTAAGGACCATAGGTAGATGCGGCTTTTCTAAACCTGAGAGTTAGATGATCTCCAGAGGCTGCATGGATCAGGGAGTCACCATCGTCACCTAATAGGAATGACTGCATCTCAAATGACATTAGAGAATGCCGTTGCATCCCCAGAATGAAGTGTGCATTGAGAAGTTAATGCGTGGTGAATCTATAAAAAAGTCCTATGGTAAAATTTAGCTAATGAAGGTTCTTAGAATTCTGTCAATGTGTATGTAGGGACAAGAGCAGAGTCTTGACGCTGTTCTGCAATCTTTTCCATGTTCAGAAAGATAATGAAAAGCTCAAAGCATCATGTCTAAAGTATCATGTTTTCTCATTAGCTATGTTAAAATTTGGAAGCCAGTGACCTCTCCCAAGGGAACAGTGGAAAAAAAATGGCTTTCCTCATTCTCTTCAGATAGATGGACATCGGATGTCACCTCATCTTGTTTCCCTGGTGGTCTGAAATGAGAACAGACATAATTGGAATGGCCAGGCTGAGCCCTCAAATTGCATCCAAAGATACATTACGAAACTCTGAATGATCTTATTGGCAATATGTTGTCTTAGGTGAAAGCTGCCCATAAATGTGCTTGCTTATAAAGTGCAGTATTGATCTTATAATTAGTTCGCACCTGGATTTATACATATGGAAAATGCGGCTGAATTTTAGCCGGCTGGGGGGGTGCACAGGAGTGGAGAAGCCACAAGGTGGTGGTATGGTGCCATATATCTGTATTTCTTACCGACAACAAGGACAGGGGGTTTGTTTAATGAGCTTGCACTCACAAGCCTGCTCATCTAGTGAACTGTGACTTTTCAAATACCAACCTATTAATGTCAAAGGCAATACTGAAGGGAACAGTTCTGTTTGATTTAAAAAATACAGACAATGTGAAGTCCGCTATGGCCCAGTATCTATCACCTACGGGGCTCCGTTCATGCCTAATGCTTTATTTAAGCGAAGAGCTAGTTTTTAGATATCAGATTAATACATATCTACAGCTTTGCACCTTTCTCATTTGATTTTTTTTTTATCATTGGGGCTCACAGGGGCCGTTTTCATTCCCTTACTATAGCATCCGCAAGCAGGTGGATTAGAGATAACTCTCACTGTGCTTTGTTTTTCTCCTGACACTGTCATTAATCATTCCTTAAGCCACACTTCAACTTCTAGTAATCAGCACTGGCTGTTCCTGAGCGGTGTGAGAATTGCCTCTTGCAGTATAATATGGAATTGGAAGCGAATGGCTGAGGACAGATGCCTCTTCTGCATTTCCCATCCATCTCATCATTTTGGTATTTATCCACCTTGGGCTTGTGCGGAGAGCACCTCTCTCCTTCCCATGAGGGCACAGATTGCAACAGAGGATCAGATTTGTTACCCAGGCTTTGGGCTTTGATTGCCCTCTTATAAGTTCAGGATTAAAGTGAAATTTCCCACAGGGCTATGCAGGATTTGCTAGCCTTTAACTGTTTAACCTGGCTGTTTGTGAATGAGAAGCCGGTGGTCAGCTATCCCATAGAGGATATTATGGTAAGCCGGGCCCGAATGGTACACATTCCGGCGTGTTCCTGTGAAGATGGGCGCACTTGATTCCAATTAGCTTCCTATCTGATGCTGGCTGTATTCGCGAACACGGAAAGCAGGAACACGGAGGTGTAAAGCGAGTCAAGGCACTCTTGTTCATGAAATATCCATGTTGATTTCAAATAAGCACAAATGTACTCCCTTAAAATGATGGCTTCTATTTATGCCTTTTTTTTTTTACAGTAATTGGAGAATTAATTTGTCCTGCATCAGGTTTTCTGTTTTGTGTAGTTGTTTTCTAGTTTCTAATTTGTTTATCAATTCTAATCTAAGAAAGGTTTGGGGTTTTTTCTCACTCTACAGAACTCCGAATATGAGCAAAGCAGAACAAGAGTTATTCATTTGTTTACTTTGCTATGTTTACAGTGAACAGTATGCATTAGGGCAATCTTAGGCTACGTATAGTACTTACAGATACGATTCTGATTCTTTGTTGTTTCTGAAAAAGGAGA
Organism: Bramus lutescens; assembly: GCA_001685075.1. Lineage (NCBI taxonomy): Eukaryota > Metazoa > Chordata > Mammalia > Rodentia > Cricetidae > Bramus > Bramus lutescens. Next base: position 142,147 of record LOEQ01002679.1, read on the forward strand.
ATGTCCTAACATCCCCTTCATCTCCCAAAGCCAAGCAACAGGAAATTGAGGGAAGAATTATTCAAAATCAAGTCTGTATTATCTTCCCCACCTTTGTTGTTATGTAGGCTTGGATCTATTGAAAGAGGAAATTTGAAAGATGCGAAAATGATTTTGGTTACCTCGGTCGAGGACTGTGTGCCCACCCCTGAAGCTAAGCTGTTTAATATGCTTCTTACAAGTCTGAAAAGAGAGGGTTTGCACCATGTGCTCCATCCAAAGAAACAGAGTAAGGGAACAACAAAAATATGGAATTTGAGAAACCACTTAAAACTTTAGAGCCAAACTGTTTGCAACATCTTGACCCCCAAAAAACCAAAACCAAAGCATGAACGTTGTACTCTTCTGTAAACCTTCCACTAAATTTTTAAGACTTAATTTTGTGATACAGCAATAAGGTAGCACCTTAATTCACATCAGCACAACAAAACAATGCACATTTGTGTTTCGTTTTGTTTTGTATTTTGTTTTTAAGGCTGGGTCATGGAAGATCGAAACATTAAAGTCTGAAGACAAAACCCCAAGCCATTTTAAAATGTGCTGATGGAAATCCTCTTATAGTGGCTAGTGCGGTAGCAGATGGACCATCTGAGTGGAGCTGAGGATGGGAAAACAGTGAGGCTTCAGGCAAGTGAGCTGCAGGCTAATTAATGTGTTGTGCTGCACTGGGGTAAGAAACACTCTTGTTAGGGAGCGGCTTTCAAAGCTGCCTTAATGGAGCCTGATCTTCAGCCTGGTGGGAGCTTTGCTTGGGGTTAGAAAATAAGAGCATGGTAGGGATGGTGTTAAATATCTTTAACTCCATTTTTTTTTGCTACATCCCGCGGAATTAGGGTTCTCTCTCTCTCTCTCTCTCTCTCTCTCTCTCTCTCTCTCTCTCTCTCCCCTCTCTCTTTCTCCCTCTCTCGGAAATTCAGAGAAGGCTCCGGATTCACATGAGTGACTTTCAGCTGTGTGTTATGTTCCTGAAGTAAAGGCTTCATTCCCATTGTTTTAGTGTGAAATCATTTCCTCGGGAGATAATTAGGGTTGCTCCATTTATTACATTAAATGATTAGCATGCACTTGAAATGATCCAGTGTATTTTCCTTTATTGCTGATGACTCTTAAATATGGGCCTCCATTCTTAATGGTTAAATTAAGGTTGTCTTGGCTTTTTGTAGCCAACTGTGTAGCCAAACAAGAGAGACTTTCTTTTCCAAACACAGGCCCAGGTGTGCTGGGGCTGAGATCTATGTCTGAAGAGGTTCTATTCATGTAGTTGTCCCACCTGGTTCAACAAAGTGCTCGACACCAGTGCTTAAAGGGTTCCTCTCGCAAAGCCCCTTGGTAAAGAGGCTTTCAGTGGCAGGGTTTTGTCTGCATCACTCATCCTACATGTGGAGTCAGTGAGCTGAGCACAGAGTGACCCAGGCTCCCATTTCAACAGACTGCCTCACTGCAAAGGCATGCGCATTATCGGAGCAAGTAATATGCCCCACAAAGCCATGGAAAATGATATTTTAAGAATTACCAAATATAGATTTCATTTGGATGCAAGTGCTTCTGCTGCCTTTGAACTAGCCTGGCTGTGTGACTGACAGTCCTTCCAAATCCACTGGAAAGTTCAGATCAAGTAGGCACTGTGTGTTAAGTAGGCAAGGGCAAAACAAGCTGAGTGTATTTCGTGGTTATGTTATATATTCAGACCCCCCCCCTCCACGGGATGGTAACAAGTGACGTGATAGCAGCATTTGGGTCGTTGGAAAAACTTAGACCCCTCCTTTAGCTACGAGAAAGAAGCGTGCGTATGCTCAGACTAACCCCGGTGCGGGATTACTGCTTTCCCATTAGTTCACTCTCTCTTATTACGAACTGAACTTTAATAAATGTCACTTTGAAGAGGCAGAATTTTACATTGAAAAGAAAAAAAACCTTCAAAGTATATAGCACAAAAATTTCCCAAAAACTTCAAATAATTGCCTATTTTAAGGATGATGGGTTGTTTTCTGCCACCCAGTCGAGATGACTCAAGACTGTCGTTTGGCTCTTATTCATTTGTTTATGTAACTATCATATTCAAAAGCGTCCTTATTTTTAAGAGAACCGTGAGCTGCTGTGGGAAGCGTAAGTTCCCAATAGAAACCGGAAAACAAAAAAGGCATAGTAGAAAGGGAGAGAGAAGCTGGATGGAGCAAAACCAAGGCCCAGCCCTAGGCACCGCCACCCATGTTCCCTTCTCCAATGGGGTCAGGTCTTGGACCATCTGACTTCCCAGTTACAGTGAAAAAAGGAAGTAGCAGGAATCACGGAGTTGGTTAGCAAAACAAGAAGAGGAATTTAGTATTTCCTCTATGTAACACATTTACTATTTCTCTCTCATAATTCATATCCCTGGATGAATTCTCTGTAAACAGTAATTGGCTTTTCACCCTTACAGAGAAGAGGAGGAAGCGGCAGGGGAGGGTCTGGGAACTCCAGCCTTGAGGAGGAAAGTCAGCCAATGCAAAGTTGAAAGAGACGGCTTTGCACCAGAACACGGATGGCATCAACAACAAAAGAATCTTTTTGTTGGACTTTTTGTTTTCTTGGGGAGCTAATCAGAGGACCCATACAGGGTTTCTTTCATAAAGTTATTTCAATGTTATACATTTGAAATGTTAATGTGCTGGTTAAAATATCTAAATAACCTTAAATAATCCTCGTGTTTTCCCATTCACTCAAACTGACGAAAGCGGTCCTGTTTTTGTCTTTCCTGTGATAGCAAAGTGCCTGCTGGGTTCCTGCTGAAGCCCATTCTGAAGAAAACAGCCGTCTGTCAGCTACATCCTATATGGTCTTATTCAGGTTCATTCGGGGGAGACACATCATTGCAGGAGACAGGAGAGATGTCTAGATCTTTTTCTTTTTAATTTTAAATCTGGAAAGTGATCAAGGCCCAGAGACATCAGGGATTTGTGCGCACATAGGCAGTTGCCATTCTGGATTTCTACCAACCCCTGACTCCCTGTCTGGTGATTCTGTTTACACTGACAAATCAGAACATGGCAGGATGATACACTTAGGTCTTCCTCTATCCTCCAGCTGGACATAATATTTACACGTGGCATTCCTGTAGGATTAGGTGTGACCTTTCTTGATGAATGTTACCACCACGTATGATTTCCATTCTATGTAAGGCAGATCTTATTCAAATTACCTTAAGTGAATAATAGTCAAATTGTGTTATCCTGTAGCCAACCATACCAAAGGAATTTCTGGGAGTTTGAAACTCAGTTATTAGAAAGGCGTTGGCAGTCTATGGATGGCCTATTCATCTTTAATTTCTTCCAGAACTTCTGGGAGCATAATGGATGCATGCCATTCTGAATTCCAGGAGACATCTTATCCTTGATGAGTGTCGCAGCATTGTTCTACTGTGGTGGAGGATTTTCCAGGAGGGGATGCCTGTAGGTCTTTATTAGCACCCTCGGAGAAAGAATGACCCACCCTCAAATGATAGAAAGCTTGAGAGGTTTAAATTGCACTTCTTTGTGTGACTCTGTGAGTTTCTTTGTAATATATGTCTCCTTTTCAAAAGATGAAGCTATAACAGTATCAAGAAAGTTGTCAATGACTGAACACTCTGTCTCCCCAACATTGAGCATTTAAAAAAAATGCTTAATTGAGAGCATTTCCATTACTCATAAGAATCAAAGTTTCTAGACCCACTTTTTTGTAATAACTTATTTAAACACACAGGGCTGTGACTCAGATTTCTTCTTTGTTCTGACTTCACAGACTTTATTCTGTTGCTCACATATTTATTCTTTATTGCACCCAGAGCTGCCTCTGATTTCTTAGAACAGCCAAAGTGAAAACCAGGTTGATTATTGTGCAAAATACACAATTTTATTTATTTATCAAATATTTATTTTTTATATAAAAACCCTAAACAATACATGGATCAACCCCCCAAAATGCTAAATAAGAAAGCAAAACTACAAAATATGCTCTCCCACCAACTGTTTAATGATCTAAGTAGGTTGTTACAGAGCCACCTGTGTTCTCTATGTTATTCCATGGATTCCCTCACTTACTTTACATCTTAGAAACCTGATACTTTATATAAATGCATTTTTCTGAAGATGGAAGTTTGGCTTCTCCCAGCAGCCTACTGTGATGCTAGATATTTATCAAGACAACTGGAGACCTCGATTGATACCTTTAGTGATTTTATCAAATTAAAGATAGCCTTTTCCCCCAAAGCAAATCTCATAAATAAACATGAATTCACAAAAACGGCTAAGTCCTAACTTTTAAGAGGCTTGCATTCTCCCCAGTGTTTTAGGCTTAAGGGACAATATCTGCAGTGGTTGACACATTGGGATAACCCGACTTCTCTTTATCAAAACTTTATCACAGAGTTTTCAGTCTAGGAATATCTTTTGTGTGCATGAAGAAAAAACAAAGTAGAAATCAAACTATATCAGCAAATGATAGTAGTATACTACATATTAAGTTTCTTTTAAAGGGGCTTTTAATTTTGTATTTATTCATATATGAGAGTCTGCTAATGTCAATCCACAGGAAAAAAAGAGCAATTCAATTACTATAAAGATAATGGTATCAGTGAAAGGAACCCAGGCTCTGGGATTACCACACTTTGCTATTTCATCTGGACCCTGTCAGAAGAAAATGGCATACCTATAGCCAAATAAGGGGCATTTGACTTTATTATGGTAATGTCTCAGCCCTGGAAAGGAAGATTCACAGAAACATACCAGTGTGTGTCTCCATTTAATAGATGTAAAAGACTGCACACTCACAATGCATAATTTAACTGTGCAAACACAGGCTTAGGTGCGTGATTCATCCATTTGCAATAGCTTGAAATTCTTTGAAAGGGTTTTTAAAGACTTTATTGTCTAAAAATGAATATTTGCAATGCTCTAAAGATAGAGGTTACTTACCCATTAGGCAATGATATTTTAGGCCAATAAAAAGGAAATGAAAAGACATATTTAGAAAAATTTCTAAGTGGGGTTTTGATAGATTTTTTAACAAGATACGCACTACATCATCTGCATTGATATAACTCCTTTTAGAATGCCATATCCGTAGGTCCATCACATGTGTGTGTGATTGCTTGTGCATGTTTATGTGTGTGTTCGTGTACCTACACACACATGCACATGTACTTAAAACCTATGGAGCTATTGTTTTATGTGATTTTTTTCCATAAATGCTAATTAAACCATTCATCTATTTTTTTTGTTCATTTTCTGAGTTCACATGAAAATCTAAAATATTTCTTTTAAGATCAAGTGAAAATGTTTTTATATTTTGAAGCAGAAACATCAAAATTCATTATGAACAAAGCCCCGACATATTAATCTGTCTGCCAGTTCTCAGCCCAGTGTGAATTCATCTGCTTCTAAGTCTCAAAAGTGGGTATCAAAATAGAAATACTGTCACAATTTCAGTAGTTTTAGCAGATTCTCCTTTTATCAAAGACACAAACTTTGATTATTATGAGATGCTTGCAGTCTGCATAGCATGATCAGAATCAGGAATACTTGTGCTCCCGCAGTCTCCTTTAGATCCGTGTGAAGAAGCGTCATTACATGGAAGGTTCAGAGATGTTGCTTAATACATATGTACTCGGAGATACATTTGCCTTGAGGAAAAAACAAGGACAAGATGTCCTAAGACATGCTAAATACGTAGTTGCTTAATTGCAAAGCCAAAATAGATTCCACATAGCCTTGCAGAATCCAAGAAGGCTGCTTTGTTTGAGGCAAAGGGAGACATGGGCGGTGGGGGGCGGGGGCCAGACATTTCATTGTGTCCTGCTCCAGTGTTGAGTAACCTTGTAGTTAGCTAGGCATTGAGTCGTGGCCCAGAAAGACCACTGCCTAGGATCTGCCAGAGAGGATGATGAGGACCCAGGCCAAAGCTGAAATGTCACACTGAAAAGATCAGTGAAGCCAGGCAGTGGGGGTGGATGCTTGTAACTGGGGCAGTGCAGTAACAGCCGTCAACCATTTATCTCTCTAGCGGTCACAAACCTGTGCGCAGGAAATAATCAATGGAGCAGAAAAAAACAAAACAAAACAAAACAAAAAACAGTCCTAAAAGTTAAAAACATTCAGGACCAAATCATACAGAATTGCCCCTCACCCTGAGTTTATAATTCTGTTATTAGCCTCAAATACCTTTAAATGCTGATTTTTTTTCCTTTTTAAATCTCACAGCAAACCTTTGCTCATTTCCCATGGTGCCAGAAGAATAAATTTACCTGTGAAATGTCCGTTTATGGGCAGCTGTGATTATATTTCACATTGACTTCTTCGGGAGCCACAATAGCATGGCTCTTTGCCTGTTTGATTACGGTTTTGGCTGGCGTTCTGTGTGTTGGGTCTCAAGCAGAGCTGTTTATTTGTTCAAAACTGCCTTCGCTCCCTGTGAGTTTACTTGTTTGTTCACTGGCCAAAATGAGCACCCCTCTCTGGGGATTCCTGTCCCACCAGTGACTCTGTAACAGAGTCCAGATGCAGCGTGAGGGCTTGTGCTATTTGACAAACAAAACCAAACCCGGAACTGCCTGGGAGTTGTTGATAAATCTTTCTATCGGAATTACATTTGTCTAAGTGGCAAAGATGCAACATTCGCTTCTCCGTCAGTGCTTGAATGTGCAGAAGGCAGGTTTAATTGCTCCCCATAGGCAGGAATTTGGCAGAGAGAAAGCAGTGTATTTTAATCGGTCTGTCTAGCTATATTTTAAAGCGACCCTTGCTACAGTGTCTGCATATTTGTGTTGGCATTAATAGAACGAAAATGTGGATTGGATGTGAAAGGTGCTTTGATGGTAGGTAAACATATTTATTTTCCACCTGATTCTGCTCACTGTACTTCTTCCGCCAAAAAGGCAGCTGAGGGGGCGGTGCCAGCATCAGGGCACATTAAGAACCCAAGCCCGATCTTCAGGTTTCGAGGGCAGGGTCAGTTTAACTGAGCCTCACGATGTTCAATAACAGAGGCTTTTGTTTGTATGTGGCAAACCAGCTGCTAGGGAAGCCAACAAACCGGAGGCTTTACTTTTAAAATGGATTTCTCCCTAAAAAAAAAAAAGCAATTCATTTTACATGTTCATCATCACTCCATCTCTTTCTCCGTCTATATACGCAACACAAGAGGTAACTGATTCTCTGTCCAGAGGAAAAGGGTTGAAAAGGTACAGCGCTAGATGTCCTGCAGCATGCTGCGGTTTGTGCTTCTTTATAAACGAAGTCCACAATAGTTGAGCAGAAAAATGTTTAATTCACTTGGTGGAACACTTTCTCCGGGTCCCGACTACGTACCCCGAGAGCTGTCTTCCCTGAAAACGAACTGCTCTTCAAACTTCCCTGTGGCATCCTTCCATTGAACATTTGCTGTGGTTTTTTTTTTCCCCCCTCAGCTATGCTGCACTTTACCCAGACAGGTCTTTCTCAAGTTCGTCTTGCTTAAAAATGAAATAGGATGTTGAGGTAGGCAAACAGATAAAGTGGACACCCCCTTTCTTGTCACAGGCTCTGGAGAATCATTCAGCTCGGTTTCTAGCAGTTCTTTTTCCAGTGAGAGGGCCAAGCAAGTGCATCTGCTTTACCCAACACTGTGCTCGGTCGGGTCATTTGGTTCATGGGCAGCGCTACTCTCCCCTGACCCCCCAGTGGGACCCAGCATTCGTTAGTTTGCACAGTGAAGCAGTTAGTGATCTAGGATAGCAAGACCACTTTTGCTATCCAGTCAAAAAAGTTGACTGCTTTTTCAAGAAATGAATAACGTGCCCAAGTAAAGATACCAGAGCCTGCTGTGTGAGGAGATGCTCGGAGTAGAGCGGACCTCCTGCCTTGACAGTTGAAAGAGTAGACTCTTTAGGGTGGGAGAGAGAGAGAGAGAG
>LOEQ01002679.1:150347-164014 GCA_001685075.1 Bramus lutescens
GGAGAGAGAGAGAGAGAGGATTTTCTAAAGATTTAAAGAATTTCTCCCAATTACTTCTCAGTCAAGAATACTTTCCTAACGTTGAACACCGTACCCTCTATTACCACATTTATTATAGCAAAATGTGAGAATGCGCGAGTGGTGGGTGTTTTGTTGTGACATCTGAACTATTTGTAAATATTGTTCACAGCTTTCTTAGCATATTTTAGCAAGGCAACATTTCAGCAAAGTGTAATTTACTGCACACGATATAGATCGTGAGCTTCCCAACCCCCTTGCTCTCCGTGTCCCCACACAAGTAAAGTGACACTGGGCAGGTTAGTTCAGTGGGGGAAGAGTTCAGGCTATGGTTCTGGAGCCTGTCCCTGTCCCTCTGCCTTTAGAGACGATCAGCAAGAGACTGGCTTTACTTGATGTCAGGGCTCCAATGCTATAACTGGGGTAGAGGAAAGAGTACGAATTTTCCCTCTGTTAGTGTGCTGTGAATCCATTCACACACGCACACACTCACACACACACATATATGCATGTATGTATTTATGTATATGTGGATGGAGGCATGCATTTTTGTACAGACAGGTTCCTTTGGTTGGCACATGCAACCTCATTTCCACCTTGCATACTATTTTCTTTTTCCGTGTGAATATATATATATACATACATACATATATACATACATACATATATACACACACATACATATATACATATATATATACACACATACATATATATGTATGCATGTAAATATAAAATCACCTTTGCTTCAGTTGGCTAATTTAGCTTTGTCTTAGTCTTTTAAATTTTCTATAAAGCAGAGGAAGTAACAAGATGCTTTTCTTTCTTCTCTCCTCCCTATCAGTTTTTAAATGACAATTAACACACATTGTACACACTGTAGTTTTATTGTCCTTCCCGCATGCCCAAGATGTCATTTGTGAAAGTAAATAAAAAAGACCCGTGACAGATGATTTGGAAAAATTGTAGTGTTCAGACACAAGTTGATAGTGAACTGGGAAAGCCAGTCTGCTTTCAGCAGAAAGGCTTGTCAAACTTCATCTGCCACCCCACTAGCCTCCTCCTTCCTTTCTCATTTATCCCTCCTCTCCCTCCTTCCTCTTTGGCTCCTCCTTCCTCATGTCCCCCATGCCTGAGTCCCCTTTTAATGAGAAGTTAGGCTAGCTTTAAATAAGAGCTGTTGCTACAGTGTGCCCACATGGTCTGGATGGAGTAGTTGCACTAGACACACTGGTTGCTGCCGTGTGCCCACAGTGGTCTGGGTGGACGAGTTGCATTTTAGACACACTGGTTGTAACTTAATGTTAACTCTCAGAAGCATGTAGACCCCTTCCTGTTTTATGAATGGGTGAACTAAGCTTAAAGAGCTGAAATTCCTTGTCTAGGCTACATAGTCACCAAGAGTTTGGCTTCAAAGCGGAAGCCCCTAGCCACTTCGGAAGGTCGGCATCAGAGCACGTGCTTAGCACCCATCAGGTTCTTGGGTTGGATCCAGCATCACAAAAGGCGCAAAGAAACAAACAAAAATGGGGTGCCCCTCTTTCTTTCTTTCCACGGTCCCTTTACAGTAAGGACTCTGACAATTAGCACTAGTCAATACAGCTTTTCCGTCTTATGTTTCTACTTTTTTTTTATTTTTTATTTNAGAGAAGCCAATCCACTGGCAAATGCTGGGAACATGACTTCTGGCACTGACTGCCTTTGGGGAGATTTCTTCTGCCCCCCCTGGAGCCACCACAAGCAAGATGGAGTCTGTGCCTGAAGGTGTTTTCTAAGCTACACTTTACAGAAGTTAGCGCTAATGTCCTAGGCTGAGGGTATGAGGTTCAACGACATGTTCAGTGGTTCTGAGAGTCCACTGTGACTCTGCTCTGTCCGGACGAGTCTCAACATCTGAGAGCCTGACTCAGCAATCAACTCCTGGTTTGCTACTTGGTTTATTCCTTCATATAATACGAAAGTGATGACCAACTAGACCCTCTTCTAACTGTTCACTGCAGCGTATTGCTTACGTTCTACATCAGTAAACCACGCTGCGTTGGAGTACAGCTGCGCACGCCCTGTGATCTGTTCTTCTGCACTCTGCACAATCATACAAGCTGCAGCACTTCTGCAAGAAAGCGTCTGTGTATGGGCTGGGATACTTTTCAGTCTTCTAGCTAAGATTTTGTGCCAATAAATCCACTATTGTGTGAAAACTAGCAGAATATGAAAAGAGTCAGCGTATGCCTCCCTAAAACTGGGCATATGACACCCAGATGAGACTCAGATTGCTGATTCTGTCCCTTAGGGCAACTCCCAAAGCTCAGACATGTGTTTCGTCATCAATGACTGTGTCTGAACTCCCCAGAGTCACCCAGATACCCACCCCGAAAAGTATCTTCAGAGAATCCTGACCTCACCTCCAAAGTTCATTTGCTAGACAATATGAAATTTAAGCTGAAATAGAAAGGTGCTTAAAAAGATCAATAAATTCAACAGAGTTGTTTCCAGACAGGTGTTTTCTGGCGAACAGAGAAAAACTTGGTGTTTTATAAATATCTTCAGCATTTGTAAACAGCATCCCTGCCCATAACCTGTAGATATTCATTAAGATGACCATTTAGGGAGCTTTCTTTTGACATGGAGTATATACCAGTCTGCTTGTTACCACCCTTACCTAGTACATCATCCCCTACTCGCCGCGAAACAAAGACGTAGATCCTCAAGTGGCTGAGGCACATCTTCCTCAGTAGCAGCGGAGTGATTGATTCTGTGTGACCATTCTAATGATACCAGCACAGATCTCTGTCTGGCTGAACCCAACAAATATCCAACGACTCACGAATGACTTCCAAACATTCTTTCCCGCTCCCAAGTGAAAACCCACACAGAAAAGACCCTCAGTTTACATATAACGTATAAATAGCAAAGGTGTGCTGTCTTAATTTTCAGTCAAGTCCTCCAGACATCCTCCCTGGCGTCAGTATTAAAGCAGGAACCAGGGCAACATGCTCCTATTCGATAATAAGCTATGGAAGTTGCATGGGGTCGAGTCTCTAGGAAATCCCCTCTTTCTTTGAAAAAATGTCATTGGTAAGATAGGAGATTGGCACCACAATGAGCAAAATATAGTGCGGGCTGATACGCGCTGTCAGGCAGAATTTGGTTTGAGATACTGACTTTTGTCTGCATGGTGTCTCCGTTCCAAAGAAGATGGAAGGTGCAAAGCTGGAAGTTTCCAGTCTCTGGTTAATGTGGTCTACACAACTGAATAATGTATAAGGAGACGTTCCTTTGATAATGTCACAATTATTCATTGTACAGCCATAAACTCAAATATTCACATTAACAGCTAGGTATTATTTTTCTTCTCTGAAATTAAGTGAGCGGCATCAGTGGTCATAAATGAGAGCATTCATCAAAGGCGGAGCCATGGCAGAGGATTAAGCGAATGCTGATGAACTGTCCAGATTCCCATAACTTGGAATGGAGCTGCATTCAGCATTCCTTTATTATCCATCTGCCACATAACAAAAAGTCTCCTATATTTAATGCAGGTTTGCCCTAGGCCACGTAATAGGATTAGGAATAATTTCTACAAATTTACAAAAACAAATCACATGGGAAGGCTTAGAATTTGCTAATAATTTCTCCATAGCCGGGAGATCAAAGGTATATAAGAGTCCCTAGCCAGGCGGTGGCTTGACCCTGGCCAGGCTTTCTTAATGAAAGGGTTAATCTTCTCCAAGGTGACCATAGAGGAGCAAATGGTGTGACCAAAGGCAGATTCATTCCCCCCCCAAACAAGGAAGAAAACAGTCTGAAAAATACAACATTTACAGAATCACACCACATTTTTCTGGCCAGAAAAAAAAAATAACAGTGCGAAACCTCACTGAAAGGATGCAAGACAAAGAAAGAGGGCCGGCTGAGGGACAAGGCCCACGAAGATCAAAACCCCTCCCCAGTGCCTTAAGGAATAAAAGAAATTAGGCTGCTGCTTCTCATTTCAAAGCTTTTCCCCCATTGTGGTCAGGTGAGTGAGGGCCTCCATGCGCCCCTCAGCTCACTCACGCTGCTTGTTTTGGGCCTCCTGGAATGGCCAACATGGCAAGGGTGTGCTCACACTAAGCCAAGCAGGCATTGCAGGTGTACCTCCTTTCAGACTTGCAGACTGGGATCGGAAACTGAATCCTTACATGGACTGTCCCTATTCTTGAAGGGAAATGAAGGTGAACACAGGCATATTAAAAATAATGAGGGCAGCTAAGACACGGGAGGTTCCAACGTCATCTATATACTTTCTTTACTAATTCAGACAAGTGACCAAATTTAGTCCCATCTCCCATTCTACCTTTCCTTCCTTGACATTGTAACAAGGTAGCAGGATCACAGCCATTAACAACCTTGCCTGCCCCCCTTTCCTAGTGATGGTTATGAAAATCTCTTGCCTGCCTATGTAACATGTCTAAGGACATACTGAAGGCAGCGCTGGCTTCTCTGTCTAGCACACCACTCATCGGACAAAGGGGCTACATATAGAACCTGTCAGTGCATGAGAGATAAGGGACAGTGGAGTGGCCTTACTGGAGGGTAAGTTAACCCTTTGATGGAGGGTAAGTTAACCCTTTGATGGAGGTGAGACACTTCCTGTTATTAAGTCGGCCTAAGAATTGGTCCAGCTATAGGGGTATGTATCAAAGGTGCTCATGCATGCGTATCTTTCACCTATTGGCTTTTGAAAAAGAGATTCAGACTGAGATTGGAGTTCTTCATGGAAGGAGCCTAAGAGATCAGGCTGAAAGAATAAGAGGAGACACTCAGCAGTCAAAGTGCTGACCTCAAAGGGAGGGACACTTGCCTGTGTGGACTTACGTTTTCATTGTCACTCTTGTCTCATGGTAAGACGCAGGCTCACAGACTGGCCTTTCTGAGACGTGAATAGTGAGTGAGGACTGTTTTCCTGCTCTGCCCACCAAACATCCTTTTTCCACAATGGAGGGAAAACTAGGTATTGACAGTTCCAGAGCCTCCTGAAGGATGCTGGCCAGAGATGCCAATGACACTTCTGAAACTTCATATGCTCATTGCCAGTTCCATTCAGTGTTAGAGTTCTTGGGTGCAGCGCTTGTGGGGAAGAATGGTTGGTCCTTTTGACTTGAAATAGGACAAAGTGTATTTTGGTACCTGGGACTCCGAGTTTTATGGATATGCACCCTAAGGTCATGGCTAGTCAGCATTCAAATCCAAGGCTAACAAGGTAAATTTATACCCATTCATAGACAGTTTTGTAGTTGGTAGGTGCTTTATATGTATGGACATACACTAGGTGCTACGCTATTCTAAATGGTATGCTGATTTCCTTCTCACATAATCCTGCCACGGAAACTTATTTCTTGTTGGGCATAGTGATTCTTGCCTTTAATCCCAGCACTCAGGAAGCAGAGGCAGGCAGATCTACATAGCCAGCTCTAGGTCTGGCAGGGCTATGTATGTGAGACATTGTCTCCAAAATCAAACAAACTAAAAACCAAAAAGGATTTTTAAGAAGGAAATTATTTCTTGTTTCTACGCCATGATGGTTAGGTTTTGTACACTTGACATAAATTAGAGATGCTCGAGGCACCGAGAAGAAGGAGATCCACTGAAGAACTGCCTCCATCAGATTGGCCAAGGGTCATGTCTGGCCAGGTGGTTCTGAGTTGTATAAGAAAGGCAGCTGAATGTGAGCTGGGAGCATTTCTCCATTGTCTCTGCTTTGGCTGCTTGTTCTCTGACTGGGCTCCAACCTTGGCATCCGTTGATGAAGGTATAAGCCCTTTCTTTGTCTGAGTTGCTTTTTATTGGAGTTTTATCACAGTAACAAAAAGCAAGCTAGGACACACCTTCACTTCACCTTACAGAAGAGTAAATGGATGCTAAGGGAAGCAAGGCAATCAGTTTAACCTTATGCTTGACAATTGGCAGAGCCAGGCTTTGAACTTGCGTATTACACAAGACTGTCTCTTATTTCTCCCTTCTTTTCTGGCTAGCTTTTATAATAATAAAAGAGGGATTATGGAATTAATTGAGTGGTAGATTTGTTTTTATTTTTCAGATTATTAATTTGAGGTTGTGAGACAGCATGTGGCCTATTTTACATTGTACAGATAGCAACAGAGCCTTGGATGAGAGACTCCGAGTGCCGGCCACCAGCCTGTGCATTAGTCCTTCCCTTAAAGCCAATGTTTTCTTTCCTATTGCCTCTCTCTCAACATCAATATCTATCAATTCTTCAAATGGACAGCACACATGTTCTTTCATTCAGCTTATTCTAGTGTTAAATTCGGGGGCTATGAAGATCAATAGGATTCCTTACTGTATAGGGAAAGGTACAGAGAGAGCTGCAAAACATGAATGGAGGTCTATATCTCATATGCTATAATAGCCTCAAAGAGAAAAAGGGAGTTCATCACGATAAAATCAAGACTTGCTTCATGAAAGAACCTGTATTCAACGACCGAAACCTTGACCTAGGAATTGAAGAAGATATTTTGAATAGACAGGAGTGAGGATTGATGATACACTGAGGGACTCGATTTAGCTCAGTGTAAATGTATTGGATTGTACTTTGGAGGAAAGTGTAATGTAGTGACCAGTAAGGAAGTTCTGAATGTGTGAACTATATTTTGGGAATGGCAGAAATAAAATAGATTTGGAGATTGAAGCTGAGGTTAAGGTGTGGTTATGTGGTATGTGAAGAAGCCGACACACACTTTTGTGGCTTTTGTGGTTGGATAAACTCACACTAAAATGAGGAATATGTACGGGGGGGGTAGATGAGAAACTTGCTTCTATTTTCAACAAGGAGTTTGTATGATTGTTGGATACCCAGGTATACTAGTCCAAATGACTTTGAAAGTAAGGGTACTGAGCTCATAAAAGCAAGTGTCAGATGAAGATGTGGGTGCATGCGTGGAGAGGAACCATGGTGAATTTGAGATGTTTTGAAGGATAATGAATGGGTAGATGGTAGGGTGGAGTCATAGTGCTTCAGGAGAAGGCAGAGTAGACAATGTCTGCAAACAATATGAAGGGGTGTTTGCAGAGAAACAAGAAAATGTCTGATGTGGAATTTCCCTCTGTATGCTGTGAATACCATTGGTTAATAAAGAAATTGTCTTGAGTCTATAGCAGAGCAGGGAAGAACTTAGCTAGGTAGGGAAAACTTAACTGAATGCTGGGAGAAAGGAGGCAGAGTGAGAGAGAAGCCATGAAGCCCTGCTGGAGACAGATGTCGGAACTTTACCCAGTAAGCCACAGTCACGTGGCAATACATAGATTACTAGAAATGGGTTAAATTAAGATATAAGTGTTAGCCACTAAGAAGCTAGAGCTAATGAGCCAAGCAGTGTTTTAATTAATACAGTTTCTGTGTGATTATTTCAGGAGTCTGAGCTGCGGGGCCCCTGGGAATCCACAAGCAGCCTCCTTACCACAAATGTCTAGAAGCAAAAAAAGGTTGTGAGATGGAATTAGAAGACAGTTCAATGATCATATTTAGAGGTCAAGGAAATAGGAGGTCAAAAAAACTGTCATAAGGAGTACAACATGTCAAGAGTGAGGGTTGCAATAAGAGTAATTTTATATGCCATGTGGCAGGAACTAATACATCAGCAAGGGGGTCTGAAGAGAGACAGAGGGTATGTTAAGAAAACACAAAGAAGATGAAACAGTATGGAATGGCTCCTTTGGGAGAAGGCTAAGGGGATAATGTACCTTTCTCAACTGGGAGAAACAAGCAGAAAAGTGTCTTAGGGTTTTTATGCTGTAATAAAACACTGTGACCAAAAGCAACTTGAATAGGAAAAGGTGTTTTTTTGTTGTTTGTTTGTTTTTTATTTCAGCCTACTTTCAGGTCACACTCAATCATTGAAGCAAGCCAAGGCAGGAACCTGGAGGCAGGAACTGAAGCGAAGACATGACTTACTTGTTTCTCAAGCTATTCATACCTAAAGAGCAGGGTGGCTCCTGTTTTCACCAACACAATGGCCCACCGTGCTATGTCCTCTCTGTCCTTTGTGGGGCGCAGAGAATACTGGATTCTCAGATGATGAACAAGGAGGAAACCACATAGCTTGGTGGCTAGCAGGATGGATAAAACTTGAATGAGGGATAAAAAAAAGTCAGTTGCAGAAACTGGAATATTCTAGGACTCTGATGCTATTTTACCATTAAGGGAAGCGACGTTTGGGTGCTGGTCATTTTATAAAGTGAAGCCACTTGACAGGAATCAGGGCAGAGGCGACGGCGTCGGTGGTGAGGGTAGCCGAGGCAGCTGTATCGGAGGAGCTGCTTAAAGCAGCAAAAGACCAACTTTCAGGCTCTAACTCTAGACTTGATCTTCCAAGACCAGTTTAAGAAGACAGGGACTAAGTATTTTGTAGAGTTTTTAAAGGCCACACAGTCCCTAAATCCAGTGGCAGTGCTCCTATGTCCTGGCACCAGTTGCTGAGGGGATTGAAGCCCATAAATGGGGTTGGAGATACTGAGACGAGGATGCTAATGTTATTAGGTGTGTTCATGTCATAGGTTGGGGAGCTGGGCATCACAGACGAGCCGTTTCCCAACTATACTTAAGTACAGCAAGCAACTTTACTCTATGGAGTGACAGTTAATTACCTGTGAGTGTGACTGAGCATTTTAAAAATAAAGGTCTTATTAGTTTTGAGGGATTTCATATAATGTATTTGGACCAGATTCACCCCAACTCTTCTCTTCAACTCCTTCCAGACCCCTGCCCTGCCGCCCCCAATTTCATGTCATCTTATTTTTTTTTTTTTAAAAAGAGAACCATTCACTCCAGTTTATGCTGTCCATTTACTTTTGTACCCACTGGAGAATGATTGACAGGCCAGGAGCCACACCCATCAGAAAGACCAACATTCCCTTCCCCTGCAGTGTAGCATGCAGAGGAAAAGGGCTTCATGAGCCCAGCCCCTAACTGAGGAGCTTGTGCATTTTAAAAGTAGAATGAGCCCTGGATTTTGTGTGCAAATCTCCTTTCCTCGTTTGCTTCTAATGGTTTTTCATCAACCGAAAGGGTGATGCAGATACATCTATTAATATTAGTTTTGTTGCTTACTTCAAGCCTGTTGGTTTCTTAAAAAAACAAAAACGTCAGATAAGGAAAGGCAGGGGTGTTGGCTGTGCCCTCCGCTGCCCAGTTTCCATGTGTGAGGGATGTTGGTGTAACACTGAAGAGTGCCACTTCCCCTGGATCCTACTGCACCAGATGAAGTCACGGCCCCTGTCCCATCGTCTGGGAAAACTGATGAAGTTTTATTTCTAAAGTAGTGTTTTCCCCAGGATGTTATATTAATAGATTGTATTTACATCTTCCAAACTTATTTGATTATGGGAATTTTTTTCCAATAGGACATTCCAGAACTCATGTTCTGTGGATCAGGCTTTGGGAGACTTATCTCTTGGAGAATATGAAACAGGTGTAACCCCGTTTGCCTGAAATGCCGATGTTGAAAGAGTCCTTAGACACAAAAAATTCAAACTCACTAGAAAAAAGTAAATAAAAGGAAAAGAAACAGTCCTCTGGAACCTTCTAGAAAATGAGAAAAAAGACAAGTGAGTCTTTGGCAGCTAGCTATTGGTGCCCTGTACTTTTTCTCCATGATTGTCCCAACCTGTTCATTTTCACTGAAATGAAGGAAGTTTAGAGAGGGCTTCAGTGGTAACTCTCCCATTACCTTGTGTGGGGTGCGCCAATGTGACTCTGTGTCCTTTTTCTACTGGATGCTGATTGGCTGTGTGTTTCTATTAAGCAAATGATCACACCATTTTTTTTTATAAGAAGCATTCCAAACAATGAGCAGAGAAGCAAATAGAGAAAACCATAAGGAGCTACTGTTGTGAGTTTGTTTTCACAATGGGATTCAGCTTCTTTGCTTCAAATCTTTCACTTCTGAATGACTCTCCTAGCCCGGATATGATGGGAATTCTCCTGAGAGATCAAAGCTATTTACTATTTTAGTTACATCAGAAAAATAGTTGTACAGTTTATTTATCTTGTTAGTCATTTTTATTCAGAATGAGTAAGCATAAAACAAATCTGTACAGCTGTTTAAAAGATAGGCGAGGTTAACTCCAAGCCTAGGCATTCTGACTTGGTGGGACTGGAGAAAGGCTCTTAGTTCATGGTCTTACAACTTGGTACAGATTTTGACATATTCCTGGAGCTAGGAACTCCTGGGATAGGTATAATTTCAGAAGAATCTATTATCTATTATTTCCTGTTCATGAAACTTTGCCAATGACAGCTGTCCCTGGAACGACTGATGTTTCCGGCTGAGAAAGTTTTTAGATTTCTCTATCTGTACCTGAATCTCAAAAGTCTACTGGAAACAAAGTTGGTGCACGTGATCAAGTGTCAGGCAAGGTAGGAGACTGGCTCAAATTCAAAGGTTGTTAGATCTCAGTTCCATTTTGTGAGGAAGTTTCTGAGAACATGGCCCATAGTCACCTCTGAGCAAGAGAAATATGATGTTTCTGGGGGAGGAAAATAAGGAGTAGCAGGCTCCAGGGGATGCTGTATCAGAGAGGTGAGAACTGGAAGAAAAGAGTGGATGTGAGCTTTCATATCTTAACTTGACAGTCCCATCCACTTGTCCCACTCCCATAATTGGTACAGCGAGCAATAACAATATTTGGATTTGAAAATAACACAGGAATTTAAGTCATCCCATGTCCGAATAACAATATTGCTTTAACAGAAATAATGGACAAATTTTCATAAAATGATGTGTTCATCCAGTTAGAGACTCAAATTCTATTCTGCTCCATTGTGGCTTGGAGGAAAATCTGGGTTCTAAAGTGTCATGACATCTCTATAGTTCATCAATAAGCCTTCGAGGGTGCAATGTTGAAATGACCGGCTCTCAGGCACAGTGGAAATTCATTTACCGTCACAGTAACCATCAGGCCTTGCTTTCTGTGTTCATGATTCATTGGCAAGCTTTTGGATGGCTTTTGAGAGAAAAGGTTGGGATTTCACTAACTGCTTGTGGAAGAGATGAGCAAGCAATCTATTTACGACATCTGTCACCCCTCTGATCTCCTAGGCTGATTGAAGACTGTCCTAGAATGGAAGCCAAGGATGAGCCAGACACTGTGGGACTCAGGGTTTTCAACTGAGTAGCTTGGCTCAAAGGTTGATCCCCTAAACCCCATGGCTCCTTTGAGAACCTGGAATTCTCACTTTATTTTTCTCAAGAACTAACCACCTCAGCAGCTGTTAACCCTCCAGGAGAACACTGTATGGTCTTATTATTATGTCCTGCAATACTTCAAGTTTGTATATTTGTTTATTCAAACCATGGGGACACATAACCCTATATAAGAACTCTATTATTTAAAACAAATCACTTGCCTAAATTTTTCTAGGTAAGACCTGACTGGAATCTCACATCTCCACATCCACCCCCGCCAAATACTGAACTCAAATATTGCAATATAAATTGAAATTAGTTTAAAAAATTAAATGACATTTTGCAAGCCATTTAAAAGGGTCAGCAATGTGTTTGAGCAGTACGAGGTTAACCTTTGCTAGTTGGGGGACATGCAGTCTTCAGCGGGGATTCTGGGGCTGGGGGTTGTACTTGCTAAAAGTTTAAAACAGTAATTTTTTCCCAAGAAAGGTCATCTTGAGCTAAAATGTCAAATAAATTATTTAGATTACTGAATTAGAAAAGTGAGGATCTGACAGGCTGAATTTTTTATGCACATTAGCCTCAGTCTGGGTCTCTCTATGGTCTTTTTTTATTAGGTAAAGTGAACCCCTCGCCTCTGATTAAGTCCCGTACACTTCATTTGATAGATGACTTATGTTTGTGATCGTCCAAATACAGAAGGCAGCTGTTTTCCTACAGCCTGTCTATCTCTCATCCTAGCTACCACACATGTGGCTCTCAAAGGAAAGAATATGCACACGTGAGCAAGCATACACTCCAATTCTTTATATCTGCACATGCATACTGGTACATGTGATCCACCTTCAAGCATCTAGGTAAACATATTTGCTTTCTCTCCCTTAAATGAGATAACCTTGTATTTCAGCGGCGAGAAATCCCATGAGCATATGGAGTGTTTCCAATAGAAAATGCATGGTGTTAGCGGACTTTTCTCCTTTAAGAGAGGATATTTAAAAAGCAAGTGGCACGTGACTTAGGGGATTTCTCTATTAGCAAAGTGATCTTTGAAAGACCTCTAGATGTCACTGCCAGATTGGGTGTATGGTCAGTTTCTGGATGAGAATCCCAGAGGAACTTTCCCAATGGCAGGGGAGTGCTGGTTCGGTTCTAACTGTACAGATGAGAAATTGAGATACAGAGCCGCCAAGGTAGGTGATAAGGCTGGTGACTCTCTAGATTCCTAGACTTGAGTCCCTGTGTTTGCTTCAGGTTCCTTCTTCCCCAGGATGTCTATGTCACATACGTGGTTTCTTAAGCAGAGAAGTTTTTGGATGTTTGGTTGACTGTTATTGTGCCTATAGGCGGGAATGTTCATGATATTCCCCGCTGAGTTCACATCATATATATGAATGCATAAAATTCTGTGTGTGCTTTATTTCTCTAAGACTTTTAAGTTCCTTCTCCTATTGTGTCTAGATTATAAATATATATGTTTTTCTAGTTTCTCTCTTTACAGAAAACTTTGTTGTCTAGAATTGTTGTTTTCTAAGATGTTTTCATATTTATCTCAAGAAACTAACTTTCCTGAACGTGGACCCCAAGACTTGGAGAACTGAAGTAATAGATAGTACATGGGTGGGGAGGGCTGTAATTGTTGAAATTAGAACCCAGAATTTAGAAATTCTTGGTTCTACATCTATGACTCGATTACAGTCATTTGTTTTTCTTTGAAAGTTTTCAGCAGACTTATTTTGTTCTGTGCTGATGAATGTTTTGTTTGTGTGTTAGTTACTTTTCTATTGCTTTGATAAAACACCATGACCAAGACAACTTATTGAAAAAAAGTTTAATGGAACCTCATGGTTCCAGAAGGTTAGTCTATGACCATTGTGGTGGGGAACATGGAAGTAGACAGACATGCCACTGAGCAGTAGCTGAGATATTACCTGTTGAGACAATAATTACAAGACAGAGAAAAAGAGAGCTAACTGGGAATGGTATGGACTTCTGAAACTTCAAATTCCACTCCCAGTGACATATGTATCACATATATACATGTATG
The DNA here is from genome assembly GCA_001685075.1 of Bramus lutescens. Taxonomy (NCBI): domain Eukaryota; kingdom Metazoa; phylum Chordata; class Mammalia; order Rodentia; family Cricetidae; genus Bramus; species Bramus lutescens. Next base: position 163,593 of record LOEQ01002679.1, read on the forward strand.
ATATATGTATGTATATGCGTGCACGTATGCATACATGTACCATGTGTGTTTCTGGCTCATTCAAAGGTCAGAGGAGGGCATCAGATCCCTTAACTGGAGTTATGAATGGTTGTGAGCCACCAAACAGGCGCTGGGCAGGAAAACTGGGTCCTCTGCAATAGCAACAAGCCACCCCTCCATCCCCAGTCATTTATTTTTAGTCTCATATTTCTCTCTCTCTCTTTGTAAATTTCTCCTTTTTTGGCTGTTCACTCTCTTCTTTGGACAATGTGCACGCTCTGTATCACCAGACCTTCTTGCCACTGGACAGCTTATGGCTGCTCCCTGCTAACAGAATGTGATAGAATGAAACGCACTGGAGGATGGAAAGAGAGCTCTTACAGATAATCCACGTTCAGTTCCCAGCACCCACTAGGGCAGCT
>LOEQ01002679.1:164023-184365 GCA_001685075.1 Bramus lutescens
AGCTCTAGAAATCCAACACCTCTGGTCTCCTCCAACCACTGCCCTCATTCGAACATACCTTCTTCCTACACTTAATTAAAAATGAATCTTAAAAAAGATGCTAGCTAAGGGAGAGGTGATTCTTACCTTCTAAAAAGACTAATACAAAACTGGGATTCTGGATAAAACAGCCCACAGAAAAGTCAGTTTTACATAGGGCAAACAGACAGCAGAAAGCCTGAATCCCCTTACCGTGGTCATCAGGATTCCCTCACTGTCACCAGAAATGTTCCCTCCTGCTTGAAGAGACTCCCTGTTCTTGAATGGTGTTTTCTCTGCTTTTGTTTTTCTTTTTAGAATGAGGGACAACTCTTTCTACAATGAATGTAAGGAAACAAGAGGCATTTTCTTGGTTCCACTGATACATAAATAGATTGAAGGTGACCCCTATGTATGTAGCTGGGTTGTTTAGTGGCTCATAGGGCCTTAGGGCAGTAAGCTCAGGTTCCAGATACTAAACTCACAGTTATACCCAACTGCTTTACATGTAGCCCAAACAAACATGTTTTAAGCCATTTGGGGCCTGTCTGTTCTATGTATATTAGGCAAGCACACACAGTTTCTATCCCTGATGAGGAAGGTCAATGGTAGGTCTGAAGCTACCTAAGAGTTTACTCAGTCATGTGTCTGAATGAATACTCACCAGAGGAGATAATACAATCAGAATTCATAACTGGATAGCATAAGCAGGTCTCACACACACAACCTGGGAGGTCTGAGCAGCAGTGGGCTTAGTACATGAGCAGAACAATTTAGTAGGGGACCATCCAAGACCAGTTCCTGGTAAGAGCTCAAGCAAGACACTGGAGCAAAATATGTGGACATTATTTTCACATGGAAGGAAGCGTTAATGATGGGTCAAGTGAAGGTAATTAATGGATGTGGATAGAAGACACAACAGCTACTTCACTGCCTGTGAAAGCCTGTGATGGTAGAAGTCACAAAATAATCCCGCACTATTTCAGAATTATGAATAATAAAGAGTTATTTATCTAGGGGAGACTTATAGATCACTGTCCTAGATAACAATCTTCTGCACTAACAGGGGAACTGGAACAGAGTCTAGCAGCCGAAAGCAAGAGCCAGAAGCAAGAGAGCTTGCTTTATAGTATAAGAGACCACGCCCAATTGGGCTGGTATCTTAAAGGCTATTGGCTGAAGGAACCGAAGGCGCGAGCACAGCAACCCTGTTAAACTTATACTCTGCTAAGTAACTGGGCGCTTCCTTTACAGCTCAACTCCTTCAGCATTAGTTTTCTACCATCACAGAAGAAGCCAAAATCCACTGAGAACTCAGTGGGCTGCACAGGAAGGCTTTTTTGTTTGGTTGATGGAGAGAGTGTCTTATTTACAGAGATTATCATGTTATGGAACCTCTGTCTGTTCATTTTATGCTTGCAAATCTCTTCCGAGTGTGCATCCAATCTGTTTCTCATATAGATCCAAAATTCTGTATCTTCTTGTCTCCTTCATACAATCCAAACGAAGTTAGCTGCTTCCCAGAGTGGGATAATGGATGGAATTTATGGCCCCGAGTCACCCAGTGCTTCATCACTCTGGACTCGAACGGAGAGTGAAACCGGAAAGCCACTGCAGGAGGGGAGCTGTTCAATTTAAGGTGTTTGCCAGAGCACAACTGGATATCAAGGAGCAACGGAAAGGAGTAGGGGGTGAACTTCCTTCCGGTGAGCTGCTTCATCACTTTGTGTCTCCGAAGGAAGGATTCTTAAATTGCCTTTGTCTACGAGTAAGCTGGGACTCAAACTGTCATTTGGTAAGAGACACTCCCATTCGCTCAATGTTGAATATGAGAGCCTGGGAAGCAGTGCAATGCTCACTCATAATCCTGAAAAAGCTTACTTTTCTGCCCTTTCTGCAATCCACCTAGAAGAACATTGGCTAGTGTCAGTCTCTGTGACTCAGCCCTGTGATAGGTTCTGAGACCAATCACTTTTTTTGGGGGGGGGATGGAGGACAAAAAAAGCGCCTTTGCACAGTCAACTAAAATCTAACTCGATACTTAGCTTTGAAAAAAAAAATGCTGCTTGACTGAAGACAGCTTTGTGATTTCTGGCAACTTATTCCCTTTCAATCAGATTAATTAACAGGCCATTCGTGAGAAACTAAACAGATGCTGGTGAGCACAGGAACAAAAACGGCTCTGGACAATGCCTTCCCTTGTTTCTGAGACCAGGGCTGGAGGTCTCAGAAACTTCGGAGGACCCCTGTTCTTCGTTTTGCAAGGCATTGATCTGAACAACTTGATTTTCTTAGCCACAACTTCACATGGACTGTTCTTGACACCATTGAAACAATCCAAGGCGGATCCTGCAGACTGAGGCCCACCTTGGGTTCTGTTGAGCAGTTAAAGGAGTTTTCTCTTGAGTCCTGGCAGAGAATTGTTTTAGTGGGGGAAGTGGGATGTTCTGGTGGAATCTGAGGGATCTGGGACTGAGGAAAAACAGAACATAGGAGAGAGACATATTTGGTGAGGGAGCCTCAGGCAGGGAGAAAAGCAAACCATGGGGTCTCTGTGGATCAGAACTGTAGGCTAGTTAAAAGGTGAGCCTTTTAAGTAGGTGAGAAACCATTTTAATACCACACTGCCCTGCAGCCAATGCTGTTATATAATCCCCCTATACGTACTGGAAACGGACTAATCCCATTCTATTTTTATTTTTCCTAAGTAGTGTCTAACTCTGGGCACCAAAGGCTTTTTAGAACAAGTGTCACCAATCAGCAGACTAAAGGGACAGTGCTGTCATTTTTGGATAACCTGGGAAATTGGTTCTAAGACTAGGTACAACAATGTATAAACGCTTCCTTTTTGTGTATAAAACGGCATATTTACAGAGATCCTACACAGACCCTCCTATCTACTTTGCATCATCTCTGTTTCACTTTTACTACTGAGTACAAGTAGCTATTATACTGTATTGTTTACATAATAACGACAAAAAGTCTGTAATGCTTAATAATGAGACCGTTTTCATCAATGGAGGTTTGAATCCATGCATGCAGAATCCGTGAACATGGAGGACCAACTTAATCATTAAACATTATTATCACTATGTCTTCAATCCACCAGGAAGAACCTAATATCTCTATTATAAGATTTAACTCAACCTTTCTTAAAAATATCGATTAAAGAATTTCCAAATTTCCAACTGCTACTTAAGACATCCACCATTCTAATCATTCACTCCAGTACGGCTAATACATCATAATAACCTCGGCGCTTCTTGTAATCGTGCATAGCAACAATTACACACCAGCCAATGACTTTTAGAGCTTGCATAGAGTACTTTATTGATTCTTTAAGCAATCACATGCACATCACACGTCTCCCTAGGTGGATGAATTCGAAGGCAAGCCGCACAACACTCAGCTGGGAGAGATGAGACTCAAACCCACCCATTTAGTTCCAAAGGATTTTCTTCATATATATGTCTAGCTCCAGTTTATGGCTGCCTTCTTAGACATAACTTTGCTTCCTACTGACGTAATGCTTCTTCTCTTAGAATTCTTAAGTTTTTCATGAATGAGCTGGACATTGTCAATCCCTTAGAATCTGCTTGGAACCAGAAACCTGTCTATAGCTCATTTTTGTAGTTACCTGCCATTGATAGTATAATTCCAGCACAAGGTGGCAGTTCAATGAACAATTTATCTGACAACATTGTACTTGATAGTGGATTTTACTCAAGATTTTTTTTGCCAAAAAAATTATATTATCCCTTTATTCACCATGACACTAACATACATACATTGAACCTTGTTCACAAAGTGAATGAGGAATAATACATTGTACATTTGGAATGAATCACAAAAAATATTTTCTATCACACACATTCATATATCACACTCATGTAAGATTTATAGCCGAATAAGGAGATGTCAACTAACAACCCCTATAGAAGAATAAACTGGGCCGAATGTGGCAGTGCACACCTGTAATCCCAATGCTCAGGAGATAGAGGCAGGGGGATTACAACTTGAGGGTCAGCCTGGGCTATGTAGGGAAACTCTGTCCAAGTGAGAAAGTAAATAAAAATTATGATGATTTCCACAAAGGAAAAAAGTTCTGAAGTGGCAATAGTGAACCTGATGTGTGCTTGGGGAAACAAGGAGGCTTCTGGGAGGGAGCAATGTTGAGTTATAGTTCAAGGTGAAGCAGGAGTTACAATGGCTCTGAGAGTTCTGCAGGGGCCTCAGAATCTTGTCTATTTGCTTCCCCACATTTTAGCTTCCTCTCTCCTGTTCTCTTCATTCCTGGCTCACCAGCCTTATCTCCGGTCATCAAATACACAAGATTCCTATTCTTAAGATTCTTTGCCTGCAGCTGATTTTTTCAATCTTTCATTCCGTCATTCTCTCATTTCAATGCACGCCTGCTCAATGTATCAGAGTTCTTCAGAGAAACAGAATCAATGGGATAGGCTCTCCCCACCCCCGATTTATTTGCAGGAATTGGCTCAAGAGATGTGGAGGCTGGCAAGTCTGAGATCTGTAGGGCAGACTGGCAGGCTGGAAGCTTAGTGGGCACGGAGCCTGCAGTATTGGATGAAACTTCCTTAAGAAACCTCAGTTTTTGCCGAGGAGGCTGATTGGACAAGCCTGTGCACACCACCGGGGCGACCTCCTTTTCTACAAGTCAGGTGACCGATGCTGTTTTAACTACAGAATACCTTCAAACACCACTGAGATTCGTGTTTGATGAAGTAACTGGGTTACTTTATTGCCTGGTATAAAAAACCTAACCACTGTAGGCATTAATGTCTATGTACAAACAGTTTATCATAGCAATAACTTTTGGCTGTCAGCAATACTTCTGCCTTACCTTAGTCTTTACAGCCAGGATTGTTCCACCCCCTCCCCTCTTGGAAGCCTTCTTCATAGACTTTACATATGTTCATTCAATGATCTTTTCTATCTTTGCATTTTAAAACACTTCTTGGTATAGGGATATACTCTAAAATTCTCCAGTTCTCAGGTCTAGTTCTTCAGTGCATACCTGCCATAACTCTTAGGCTGACATTTTCCCTTATCTAAATGGATAACTTCGTTTTGGACTCATTATTAGTTCATTGATTTAATCCTGAGTTCATCAACAATGATTTTCAGTACTAAAGATGTATAAATGCACTGTCCTATTTGTCTTGACACACATATAAGGTTGGTTAAGACATCTTCATATTCTTTTTATTCCCTACATTACTATTTAGCTGACCACAGAGAAACACATTTATAAGTCTTCTGCTCACTTTCAAAGCCTTTTAAATTATCCTGCACTTTGTTACCAGTGACTATTTTTTTCTTTTCTTTTTCTTTTTTTTTTTTAAACAACCGGCAAGATGAAAGTATTGTCTTCAGGCTGCAGTTTTCATCAGCCCTCTCACCTTAGGGCCCATCCTTGGGAATTTCATGCTGAAACTTGTCCATCTAGCAAAGGCTTCTCACTCCCCTTCTAATTTGTGGGTTTTCCACTCTAAGTAACTATTTACTCCAATCTGTTGTGACTTCTAAAATAAACTCTTTATCAAACATAACATACATACATAAACATTGTTTTATGTTACCTTTTCTTTTTTAAAAATTGTTTGCAAAATTCATGCACGCATATATTGTGTCTTTAAAAATCAAACGCGCCATCCTTTTCCTCCTCCCTCCCCTCCAGCTCCATCTTTTCTCCTCTTCCTCCCCTCCACCCAGTTTCATTTTTCTTCTTTGTTTTTAAAAGACCATTGCAAGTCCTAGTGCATGGGTGTCAGGCCATGGATCATGAGCAGCTCTCTCAGGGCCTGCATCCGCGAAGGAACTTTTACATTTCTTAGGCTTTGGTTGTTGTTGCTGCCACCGCTTCGACTTTTAGCTTTTGGTTTAATTTACTGTTGTTTCAAAGAGTTGTATTTATTCTGTTTATTTAATTTGCTCTTCTTTTAGAATACGAGACATTTTCTTTAGACTGGGTCTTCCTATTATTCCAGACTATTTTAGGCATGTACCATGAAAACAAGCAAAAAGGAGAGAGAGAGAGACACCACACACACAGAGACAGAGAGAGACACACAGACACACACATACGTCGAGAGAGAGACAGAGAGACAGACAGACAGACACACACAGACATGGAGAGAGTGACAGAGAGACAGACACACACAGACAGACACACACAGACAGAGAGAACCACAGAGAGAGAGAGAGAGAGAGAGAGAGAGAGAGAGAGAGAGTTATTTGTATTGGGGGACTTGGGGATTGAACCCAGGGCCTCAGTGCTTTACCACAGACTTGCATCATCTCCCTGAAAACACATAGTTCCAGGCTCTGTGTTTCCCTCTCATTCTAATGTCACCCCCATTCCAAAATTTTGATTTGATTTAGTTCAGAAAAAATTCTAATTTTATTGTGGTTTCCTTGACTATGAACATAGAAGCACATTGTCTAATTTATAATGTTTGAGGCATTTTTTGTTTATTTATTTATGGCTGTTGAATTTCTTCAGTTCTTTCCTCTGAAGTTACAGTTACATGCTTGGTAGCTCTCCCTCCACCCTACCATGCCCAGATTTCGTTAGGTTTATGTCTCTGTTCATGATTCCTGTATGTTCCGTGTGTTTCTTTCTCTATGTCACTGATGTATGTTCTAATTCAGCAATATTCTAATGAGGGTATTGCTGAGATCAACAAGGCTTTTTATCTGCCTACTGACTATTTTAAATTACTTTACTTTTCAGTTATAATAAATTATTTTTAAAATTTCAGTTTTAACTCTATTTGGTTATTTATATTCTTGACTAAACCATGCAATTATTTAAGAATCTCTGTTATCCATTGGCACAGGAGACCACTTCCTAAATATAGCCCCAGCAGCAAAGGCACTGAAAGAAATAATTAATAAATGGGACTTCCTGAAACTGAAAAGCTTCTATAAAGCAAAGGATATGGTCAACAAGACAAAATGGCAGCCCATAATGGAAAAAGATCTTAACCAACCCCACATCAGACAGAGGACTGATCTCCAAAATTTACAAAGAACTCAACAAATTGGTCATCAAAAGAACAAATAATCCAATGAAAAAATAGAGTACAGACCTAAACAGAGAATTTACAATAGAGGAATCTAAAATGGATGAAAGACACTTAAGGAAATGCTCAACATCCTTAGCCATCAGAGAAATGCAAATCAAAACAACTCTGAGATTCCATATTACACCTGCAAAATGTCCAAGATCAAAAATACTGATGACAGCTTATGCTGGAGAGGATGTGGGGTAAAAGGATCACTACTGTATTGCGGATGGGAGTTAAAGCTGGTACAACCCCTTTGGATATCAGGATGGCGATTTATCAGAAAATTGGGAAACACCTCTCCTCAAAATCCAGCAATACCACCTTTGAGTATATATCCAAGGGATGCTCAATCGTGCCTCAATGTGGTTCAACACGTGCTCAGCTTGTTCATAGCAGCATTGTTTGTCATAGCCAGAAGCTGGAAACAACCTAAATGCCCCTTGACCGAAGAATGGCTAAGGAAAATGTGGTACATTTACACATTGGAATACTACACAGCAGAAAAAAATGACATCTTAAAATTTGCATGCAAATGGATGGATCTAGAAAACATCATATTGAGTGAGGTAACCCAGACCCAGAAAAACATATATCACATGTACTCACTCATAAGTGGCTTTTAGACACAAAACAAGGAAAACCAGACTACGATTCACAATCCTAGAGAACCTAGACAACAATGAGGACCCTAAGAGAGACATACATGGATCTAATGTACGTGGGAAGTAGAAAAAGACAAGGTCTCCTGATTAAATTGGGAGCATGGAGACCATGGGAGAGGGCTGAAGGGAAGGGGAGAGAAAGGGAGGGTAACAGAGAAAAATGTATAGCTCAATAAAATCAGTTAAAAAAAAGAATTGGTGTTATCTAAGTGTCTGTTTTTATTATCTTTCTCCCTCTATTTTTTTAAATGATTAGTAACTCTGCTAGAACGCTAGGCATTTTGCATAAAAACTTTTAGCAACTGAGTGCTTTCTTTCTCTAAAAGAGGTTTATGCAATGGTATGGCAGACAATGTATGTCCGAGCCTGTCAGCTCAATTAATCAGAGACAGAGGCAATTATTGCTCTAGAATTATACTTCCTTCTAGAGTATAGCTTGAAATCTCCAGTCTTCAGTGGCTCCTTCTTCATCATTGGGTATTGCTTTCTTGTGTTTTCTGCACCATGCCAGGGTTCTAAAATCTCCACTATGCTCATCAGCAGCTCTTTGAGGCTGCCTGCTTTTCCCGTTTGATTGGTGTTGGGCACAAAACTGAGCGCAAAGTGCTGGGTTCACAGTGCGCCTCCCGCCCTTCGTAATTTAATCGTCTCCTCTTTGCCTCACTAGCTGGGGAAGCTGGCTGGCAGGGCTGTGCTGGCTTCTCCGCCACAAGAAATGATTCTCTAATCCTACTTGCTTATCTCAGGGCCAACTGTTGGCAAATGTGAGGAGAAAAAGCGACATGGTTTTTTGTTTTTGTTTTTTAAAATTGATGAGTGAGAATATTTCCTTTTGCCACCTCATGTTTAGGTGGCCTCACCAAGATGTTTGATGTCAGCTACAATGGGAATTCTGTTCTTTTACTCATATACTGTTTGGTCTTGAATCCTGAAAACTATCCAGAGAGATTATGTACATTGTATTGTTTACTTCTCATGAACTGTCTGTAAGTGCATATTAAAAAATTTAGACCTTGGAATTCAGCCTCAATACCAATAATGCAAATGTTTCGTGCACATTTTCTAATTCTCAGTTGTAAAAGTTAGATAAAAAGTCTAATTTTTTCAGTGATTTACATGGACTAGTACAATATGATCAATGTAAGGATCATTTCATGCTTTATCTGAGAAATAATACTATTTTTAATATTTATTCTTGTAACATTTAAGGAAAGTTGTTAAGATGAATTCTAGATTGGGGCAGATTATTGGCATGTAGATAATTTTAAAATTAGCAGGCAGTTTCTCTGTCTGCACTGGGAAATCACACTACATTTTAAAAAATCTACAGAAGTAGATGCAGAGATAATGTTCTAAGTTTAAGGTCAGCTTGGTCAGTGCGGAACATTTTAGGTCATCCAGTGCTACAAAGTGAGACCCTTGCTCAAAAAAGCTAACAGGAAAAAATACTTTGATCTTCTTAGAAAACAGCTGTCTCTGTTCTCGACACAAATTCAGAGTTCAGAGGCGGACAGTCACCTGGGAAGTATTCCACAGTCTCCCTTAGCATCATTGCCTATAAAAAGAAGGCGGAGCCCACTTGTCTCCTGGGTGTGTGCCTGAGTGTGTGTTTGTGTGCATGTATGGGTGTGCGCACACACACACATGTGTGTGTGTAAACTGAAGACATTGTGGGAACAAATATAATGCAAAAACCAGCTAGGTGAGTCAGTTCCTTTGACTCAAGTATTTTGTTTCAAGCTTCTGAGCACTCAGCCCTGGATTAGAACTTGTTTATCAGTCACATCTGAGACGATTGTTTCTTAAATGGCCAAGGGCAAACCGAAAGCTCAACAGCACCCAAAGCCCACTGTGAAATCCATGCTAAACAAAGCTTTGCTTTGCCGCTTCCCCTGCCTTGGACTCTTAGTGCCTGTGATTACCAGAAGAGTCATGTAAGTGGCCATGTGTCTCTGCTAGCGGATTAACAGGGTGAAATGCCTAGGCTTCTTTGGAACCGAGTTAAGACGCTCTTCTTGGCTCCAGCTAAAACACTCGGTCCTATTGGCCCAAGGAAACATCCCTGCGCCACCCCTCACCTGACAGACACAAACAGAACAGGTGACACCCCTAGGTATTCCTGTCACATACTCTGTTTTCTTTTTCTTCTTGTCTAATCAGGGCTTTGCTTATTCAAGGATAGCTTGCCCTACCCCCAGCTCCCTAGATAGTTTTGGCCTGCTTTCAACCCTTCTTCCTTCTGTGACTCTGGGAGTAGTTAGTCATTTGTGCCTCAGTGAGAAGAGGGATTTAGTGACTAGAAAGACCATAGACTTTCCTCTTTGGCCCTTCCTTCCTTGACAAAGTAAATCCCACTGAAAACCAGCATTAATAGAGCATGACGGTTTGAAGAATAGAGGCCTAACTGTTGACATGTCTGTTGTCAAGCTATGCATTATGCTCTGGTAAAGCAAAGACACATTTCTTTAAAAGACAATCTCCATGGCATTAGGTTTATTGGTGCAGCATCAGTGTCATTGTCCTTGGCTCCCCAATCACTTAAGGGCTTATCAATACTTCCATTAAAAAATCTCATTTGCTGTCACGTAAAAGAAGCCTGCCTATGTCAGATCATTTAAACTGAAATTATAGATCAATTATTTTTAGTTTTTTTTATTGGACATCAGGGGTGGTTAAATTTATTGAATTGGTAGGGGTTGAATGGTCTTAGTTCTAGACGAAGATGGCCAGTATAAAAGCAGAGTTTATGCAGGTTTCATGAAGAAGATGAGACATGCAACTCACACTAACACAGATCACTGTTAGTTATCCATGTGCATTAATAGATAAACAGGCTTCATCCTTCCAGACTACATCAGAAATGACCCAATACAACATTAGTTTCCTGTGGAGAGATGTGAGACCTAATTGCTGATTAAATACATTCAAAAGGGGGTCAGTACCCTCTGGCCTCAGAAGAGACCTGGTGTCCGTAGAGTCCTCACTGTGTGCCGCATTGTGCTGGGTGATGAGGAAAAGATCCCAATGAGCTGGGCATGCATTATTTTATAGAAAAGGAAACTAAGATCCACAAACTTCGAAACCTTCCCAAGTTGTGCAACTTATTCAGCCTTTTTACAAAAAAGAGGTCTTGAATGCCAGAGCCTATAATTTTCTCATGCACACCCACAGATCACACAAGGTGACGGAGTCGGAGAGACTGACCTCTGGTCATGTACCCTCTGTGTTGTTTGGTGCCTGTGTGAGGCACCTTGAAAGTCACCTTTTGTGTTTTGTATGAAATGCCCAGAACTAGGCATTTCGGCATAGCTCATCTTTTCCTAAAGATTCATGGTTGGACCTAGGCTTTCAACACAAAGTCGGCCAGGGCTATCTTTTATGATTTTTACTCATTAATTAGGCTAAAATGCTTTATCTGCTCCCATAGCACTCTATGCAAGGGCCACTCTCCCCACAGCTGACCTAAAATAGACAGGATTACTTTAGCATTTTGCTAGTCTAGTTCTCTGATGCTGGTGTCTGTAAAACATCAACTATTGGAGTCTAGTACCTTCTCGGGCTGTTTGGATCTCTTCTGGGAATCATCCATTCATATCTGTTAACTTATTGTTTTCTCTGAGAGGGTTTTCTTTTGTTTTATTTTATTGGCATTTTAATTTACAAAAAAGTATTGTAACATAGATTAGGCTCTAGGGAAATATATCAACTAAAGACAGAGATGCTGTGTGTCACTAGATTACGCCATACACTGGCGCGGTAAACCTTGAGAAAAATTTATTCTGAAAATCCATGCATATTTTTTTCTAATATGATTTTAAGAGGTGGTATTCTTAGCACTGGTGTTTTAAAGACAAAAGAAGGGCTTGGTTCAGTTTCACCTCCGTGGTTTTTCAGGGTTCTGTGGTCCAGGGTGCATAGGAACTCTGGCCTGAGCATCAGATGTGATGATATCATCTGCTGCATCACTTCCCAGGGAAGTCAGCTGAATGGAATTCAAATCAGTATTTTTTTCCACTGAAAAGCTTCTGTTTCTTCATCAAAGCTTATTTTCCTGTTAAGTTAGATGTTTTACCTGTGAGCTATTGAATTGTTTTTTTTTAATCTCATAAATAAAAGAAAATTCTTTTAGTATTTCAACATTGAAATAAAATTTATGCTTGCTTTTTGAAACAGAATCTTCAAGCTGAAGGAAAATAAGGTTGATTTCAGTAACTATTGCTGAAGATGAATGTTTTTCCCCATATGGATATAATATGAAGTTTGGTACCATTGTGTTACAGACCTTGTGCCAAACTGCAAACTGTCCTACACGTTCCCACACGATGAGGAGCTACAGAATACTCTTTTTTTTTTAACTGATTTTGTTCTAGATTTAAGTGTGTTCTGAGTTCTTCATGTGGGGTGTGTAATTTCTCAGAAAATAAAGATTAGCTCTGGCCCTCTCCTTTCCTACGGGATCATTTGAGCTCTGCTTCCATAGCACAGATCCTCGTCCTCTTCTTTTAAAGTCCTTTGGAAAACAATGAACAAGAACCCCAAAGCAAAGAGGATGTCCAGCTCCTCGGGTGTCTGTATTCCCCTGGGCTGTCCTGAGCTTGTCATGTGGGTTGTCTTATTGGCTTTTGTGGGCGCTAAGGTCAGTCTGTATCTGGATCAGGTTTTGGAGGAGACAAGCAGCTTGGCCAGTGACACAGAGACTGTGTTAGAACATTTTGTAGTTTTTATTCCTGTGCCACATTTAATTAAGTCAATTACTATCGTAAACAATGGTGGAATTATTTTCTTGACAACTTTGTTAATGATTTGGGCTGATCTTCACCAACTTCTTCCCTCAAACCAAGGCTGCAGAAAGGCTCATTCTACAAGAAATGTTCGCTCTGCCCAGTCTCCTTGTGCATTCATGCCTTGCTGTTTTAGCTTCCGGAGTCCTGGTTTTCTCTGGATGATAGTTTGAACTGAGCACATGCTTTTAGCATAGTGAGTAGTAGTTATGACTTTACGCACAGGGACACATCTCTAAATCATCATGAGTGTGCATGTAGAGCCATGAGTGAGGACCCCAGCAGACCTCTGAGGGAGCATTCCCGGAGTGAGGACTCCAGCAGACCTCTGAGGGATCACTCCTTAGTGAGGACCCCAGCAGATGTCTGAGGGATCACTCCTTAGTGAGGACCCCAGCAGATGTCTGAGGGAGCACTCCATGAGTGAGGACCCCAGCAGACCTCTGAGGGAGCACTCCCTGAATGAGGACCCCAGCAGACCTCTGAGGGAGCATCCCCTGTGTTGGACACCTCCATCCACCCCCAGGATTTCATGTGCTGTGTTGTGTGTTTGTCCCATCAATACCAAGGGACCTAGCTGCAACACATCTGATTGTTAAATGTTGTTTTTCTCTATTTTTTGAGATATTATATGCACAAAATGGGGATGTAAAGTTAGTAAATAACTGCAGAGCAACTGTTGTATAACGAAATCATTGCATCATAGATACTGCAGTCAGGAAGAACAGTGGTGCTCAGAAACTGGCTTTAATTCATAGACTCCTCCCTGCCAGGGATGCTCAGTTCCCTGGTAATAGATACCTTGCTTTTCCTATCAAATTTTTTGCTCATGCATCTACAGATGTGTCTAGTTTATTCTATTTTTAAACTTTATGTAAAAATGAATCCTATACTATGAGATCCCACTAGACTGAAGCTTGATGTGGGTTTTGCTTCATAACTGTATGTTCATAAGTTCCATCCATGCTGTGTGTGCAGCTGGATGTTTTCATAATGGGTGTCATGTATGATTTCATTGCTCAGTCTATGTCACAGTTGGTCAATTAGCTTTAGATTCTGCTATGCCAACTTAGGTTAACTTGGAAACATCTTTTTCTCCCTGTTGGACTGAACTGGTGTTGAACTAAAGGAGGCTGTGTAAGATATCTGAAGACACAGTAAAGGAGAACGGTGACACTATTCTAGAACATCTTCAGGATGAAGAACGGATATGGCACACAGAAGTAGACATAGTCTGCTTGTATGCACTTGTCTTTCTGTCTGCCTCTTCTTATCTATTGGCCCTGTTGAGCAACATGTCCTCTGGTTGTACCCAGAGAGGTGGTCACTCCCCAGAGACAGCCTCTTCTTAGGAGCACTTCTGTGAACTTTCCCTTCCTCCTTCCACTTTAGTTTGACTTTTAAACCGGTCAGAGGTAGAGAGGTGGCTTCCTTGGTAGAGTGCTTGCCTTGCAAGCATGAGGGGCTTGAATTTGGATCCTAACTATGCCCACTAGTATGTCTGTAGCTCCAGTTCTGGGGAGGCAGAGGCAGGGGGATCCCAAAACTTCCTTGTCAAGCTAGTCTAGATAAATAAGCAAGCTTTGTTTTCCCAGAAAGAACCTGTCTCAAAAGATAAGGTGAAGAGAGAGAGAGAGAGAGAGAGAGAGAGAGAGAGAAAGGGTATCCAACACTGACTTCTAGCTTTCATAAGTGTGTTGTCAGTAGGAATACAAATGATCACCTACTGAGACTTTGACCTAGACAGCACCTGGCTAGGTAAGCATCTGGGTCTCCACTTAGAGGGCTCAGCTCTCTAGGTCCTTGTCCAGGGAGGAACACCCCAGTCCCCCACTCCCACCCACCAAACCCCAGAGACTCTGAGCAGCCTTCACACACCCGCTACCACCCTCCATCACATCTGTGACCACTGGAGCCTTCACCCAGACTGCCCCTGGACAGGAGCCCCAGAGCCTTAGAAGTGTCTACTAGAGGCACAGACACACCTGTGCCTGGAGGAAGAGCAACATCCTAAGACACAAGCCCCACCTTCCCCGACTGGAGGAAGAGGGACCCCCTGAAGCACAGGATCCATCTGCACTCACTGAAGGAAAAGATGGGAAGATGGCAGTGTAAAAACACACCCACCAACATAAAGACCAATATGGCACCACAAGAACCTAGTGGTCCTACAACAGGAAGACATGACCATCCTAACCCAGAAGAAGAAGAAGAAAACAACCTTCAACATAACTTTATGAAAATGACAGAGACTGTTAAAGAAGAAATGAAAAATTCTCTTAAAGAAATAGAGGAAAAGGAAACAGAAAATTGGAGGAAATTATCTTAAAGATACCTAAGAAAAAACCAAACAGGTGAAGCAAACAACTCAAACAGTTCAAGACTTGAAAACTGAAGTAGAGGCAATAAAGAAAACACAAACAGATGGAATTTTGAAAATGAAAAATCTGGGTAAATGAACAGGAACTATAGATTCAAGCATAATCAATAGATTACAAGAGATGGAAGAGAGAATCTCAGGAATTGAAGATACGATAGAGGAATTAGATTCATCTGTCAAAGAAAATGTTAAAGCCAACAAATCCTTAACAGAAAACATCCAGGAAATCTAGGTCACCATGAAAAGACCAAATCTAAGAATAATAGGTATAGATAGAAGAAGGAGAACTCCAACTCAAAGGTGCAGAAAATATATTCAACAAAATCATAGAAGAAAAGTTTCCCAAACTAAAGAAGGATATGCCTAAGAAGCTTACAGAACACCAAATAGACTGGGCCAGCAAAGGCAGTCCCCTCACCATGCAATAATTAAAACACTAAGCATACAGAATAAAGAAAGACTATTAAGAGTTGCAAAGAAAAAGGCCAACATATAAAAGCAGATCCATCAGAATCACACCTGACTTCTCAATGTTCAACTAGTGAATGATATATAGGCCATATGACAGGAAAATGGACCTATTCTAGGAATTTGACCTTATACAATCAGAGACAAGTTACAAACATAAAAAAAATCCAAAGTGGGAGAGATCCATATTTCCATGTGCGTGTGTGAACACACATGTACACACACACACACACACACACACACACACACACACACTTTCCCTGTAAAGATTTCCAGGTCACCCACTCCCTGATCTTGCCCTTCTGCCTGATCAGTGAGTCCTCCTCTGACCAACCCCCTCCCTGCTCCCACTAGAGTAAATCCCTTCTCCCAGGTAGTATTACCTAACCTCTATCACGTCCTCCAGTTGACCATTTGTGTTGCTGATAATGTTTCTCCCTACTTAATGTGTTGGGTGGGACTTCCAGATTAATATTACAAAAAAGATGTTCAATTTATCAAGTGATTCTTTTATATCTACTAAGCTGGTCATGTAATTCTTCAATAGTTAAGGTGGTAAATTATACTGATTTTATAGTTTGAAAGATACTGCATGGTCCTTGAATGAATGTACTTAGTCACTATGAATCACTTTTGCTCATTGTTATGGTTGATTAGATTCTACTTATTTTGTATTGTGTGTGTATGCTGTATGTATTTGTTTATACAAGGGAGGATGCATTGTGTGTGCATGTGCCTGTAGAGACCGGAGGTTGTGATTCATTAATTTTTGGGACAGGGCTTCTCATGGAACTGGGGGCTCACAGGCATCTTCCCCTATGGCTCTTGACATTAATTTTTGAGAGAGAGTTTCTCATTGAACTGGGGGTTCGTGCTATGTCTCAGCTGGCTGACAAATGGGCTTCAGAGTTCTGCCCATGTCCCAACATCATCAGTGTTGGGATCATGTGCACACACTGCTACAGCTGGCTTTCACACAGGCTTGGGACACAAACTCGGGTCCTCATTCTTGCATGGCTGGTACTTTACATCTCCCAGCACCTCTGGGATTTTTAGTCTAGGTTTATGTCTTGGGGAGGGTTTGGTTTTCCTTTCTGGCATCAGATTTGGATGTCAGGGTTATGCTAATATTAAAATGGCCAGAGAGTAACCTTTTCTATTGAAAATAATTTTTATATAATGTATTGTCATCAAGGTTTCTCTTCCTCTGTTTTCTCCCATATCCTTCCCACCTCCCCACCCACACAACTCCACACCTTCTTTCTCCAGAGAGTGGCTCCTGTTCTCTTATTATCTGCAATAGTTTGTGTATGTTTAGAACTATTAATTTTTCTGTGGGTCTTTGATATATCTCTGTGATGACACCCTTGGGGATTGAAATTTTATTTGCAAGGATGTAATTTTTATATGATCTTTTCTTTTTCAATATGAAACAAGGTGATATTTTAAATCAGGTTAACATGAAATAATGAATAGGGATAGGTCACTTGGAGAGGAGATTTGACGAGGCAAATGGACACCATCTGTAAATGAATGACTCTGTCTTGACTAGAAGATGGACAACAGTTCTCTTTAGACTACTCATTTTGAATTGCTAGTAATGTGTGTTTCTCTAGGTGTTTGTGCTCTCTTTAAACCTTCAGTTAGTTGGCATACAGTTAGCCATGATTATTTTTATTATCATTTCCGTGGAAGGGCCCAACAGATACTGAACTTACGTCGGAAGCACACGTCGTTTTGACCATGATACAATGTAGAAACGTGATAGAGTAAAGCCCGTGGCGACAGCGTGTGAGGAGTGCTGGTACCATTGGTCAAAGTTGGGTACGCTCCAGAATTCCTTCTCTGTGGAATCGGCTATGAATTATGTGCCTCCTCTCGCACCTTCACTTAATGTCACGTCCACACAGCTCTGGTTTTATTGTCCCCCTTTCCTTTTCAGACTCGTCAACTATCAGCTCATCTGAGGTGCAGGTGTGGCTGCAAAATTCTCTCACAAAGCAAAAGCTGATCTTCAAATCAGCACAGCGTCGTTATTCTCGGAGGTGACCTGGACATCCGTGTATGTCCTTGACAGGTTTTCAGGGGACACTAAGGGGAACACTGTTTTACAACCTTGCTTTCTCATGTGTCTACAGTGTAATTATTTTTCTGTGTTGCTTTGATATTACAGCAGATGAAATCAAGTAGAGAGGAAAAGTCAGGTTTTTTTTTTATTAAGGAAAATGTTAATGATATTTACAAAAACAATTTTTTGCACTTTTTTTAGATGAGTTATTTTCTAGTAAAATTTTAGGTTGTCAGGCAATGCTTTTATTATCGTTTAAATGAATCAATAAATACATGCTTCAAACGTTTCTCGGTTTTAATTTGAATGTGACAAATATGAATACATATAATCATATAATTCTCATAAACTAAAGCTCTTTGCAGGCTTCAGCAACGTGTGTGTGTATGTGTGTGTGTGCCTGTGTGGCTGCGCATGCATGTGTAGGCATCTGTGCCTATGTGTGTACCTGTGGAGGACAGAGGTCAGCATTGGGTGTCATCCTTCGCTGGTCTCCATCTCATATTTTGATACATTTTCTCCACTGAGCCCAGAGCTCAGCAGTTGTCTGGATTGGAAGGGGGACAGTAAACCCTAGGGATCTTTCTGTCTCTGTCTCCAAGTGCTGAGAATAGGCACTCAGGTCCATATGCTTGCATACCAAACATTCCACTTGCTGAGCCATCTCCCAGCCCTCCCTGTGTCAGCTGCAGTGGCATTTCAGTAACTATTAAGTCACTTCAATACTTTCTAAGAGTAGAGACGGAATCAGAGATCCAGAAGTCCCACAGTCACTGGCTTATAGGGAAGAGCCTGCCTTCCTTTCCTTCCTTCTTTCTCTTCCTCCCTCTTTCCTTTCTTCTTTCTCTTTCTTCTTTTCCCTCCTTCCTTCCCTCTCTCCCTCCCCTCCTTCTATTTGGTTTTTCAGAGACAGTCTGGCTAGTCTGGAACTTTATATATTGCTCAGACTTGCTTCAAATTCATGATGCTCCTTCGTCTGCTTCTCAAGCGATAGCAGTGTGTGCATGATCTACCATGCTTGGCTAAAGGTTATTTTCTTTAAGAAAGGAGGCGGGGGTCTTGCTTTGTGTGGTTTGGTTTACCCTCCATCACTAATCCTTCTCCTAAATGCTCTACAGAAATGCTTGTAGTTTCTCTGAGCCTTGCCCGTTCCTCATAGGACACCCCCTCCTCCTTATCTTCCCTATGAATTCCTTTCCATCCCCCCTTACACGTCACTTGTTTCTTATGCACACCTCTGTGGAGCACCACAGCATACTGCCATCTCAAGAATATCATGCATTATGTGAGTTGGCTTAAAGTGACTTTGGAATCCCAAGCGTGTTCTATTTAGACTTTTTGTTAATCTGTGTGTGCTACATTTTGGAACCGAGTGGTTGGCATGGATACTCATTATTCTTTTATCACCAAATGGCACTCATTTTTCTAGAGCTCTGGATTCCCACTGTTTTGTGTTTACCCTGCTGCAAAAAATCTTGTATGGATATTTTGGCTTTGTACAAAGTCAGGAAATGAGTCTACTGCTGGGAAGTAGACCAGACACCAGACAGAATCGTATGTGTTCAGTTCATCTCCTGCCAGTGGGTGGATGGGCACATACATGAACGAAAGCCACCAGGGAATAAACATGAGATAACCTTTGCAGTCAGCAGCTGGAAACATTAATTCTTAAACTCAAAGGTGGTAGTGCACGCCTTTGATTCCAGGACTCAGGAGGTAGAGGCAGGTAGAGTCTTCTGTGAGTTTGAGGCCAACCTGGTCTACATAATGAGTTCCAGGCCAGGAAGGGGCTACATAGTGAGACTATGGAGCAAAACAGAAACAAAACAAGATCACTCAGTATGCATCAAATAAATAGTAGCTGGAGAGATTGTCGTTTACAAGCCATAGGCAGTAAAACCTTAAGGGATTTTCCTCTAAATACAAATAGTTCTCAAAGGGCTTGGGGAAAATTTGGAGCTCAAATCCTTCTTTGTAGGAGAATATCTTTAAATTATTTTTTGCTACTGCTGTATTTTTAAAAAAATATGTCATTTATAAAACTGGAATTATTTTTCAAAGAATATTATAATATTTACAAAATATTCTTTTCATTCTTTGGTACAATGCTGACGTAAGAAAGTTTTATGCCAATGTCCTGTGGTGATCACTCAATTAGCATTAGCTTCCAATGTCCCCAGGTTACAAGGATGGTCAAAAAGAACAAGAAATACTGATATTAGCTTCTTGTGAAAAATCATTTAAAATAATCATGCATAAGGATCTCTAGAATTTTAAAAGATAAAGAGATATCTGGAAACCGGAGTGCTGCTTTAGTGGATAAAGTGTTGCTGGACAAGTGTGAGAACCTGAGTTTGAATCCTCAGAACCCTTGTAAAAGCCAGGCATGATGTGCAGGCCTGTAACCCATCACTTTGGGGTGTAGACAGGTGGGTCTCTGTGGCTCACTGGCCAGCTAGTCTAGCTGAATCAATGAGCATCAGGTTCAGTAAAGGGTCCTGTCTCAAAAGCTGAGATAGGGAGTGCTTAAGGAAGATGTGGATGTCTACCTTTTGCCTCCACGTGCATGCACACATGTGCTTGTGCACCAGCATACACAAGTACATACAGTCACTTGAATACTTACACTCACATATACAGGAAAAGAATTCTTTTGATCCTGATACCCTCTCACCTCCCCATCTAACAATGGCCCTTTGTAAATAAAAGCATCTCTCTGGTTTCCCTGCAGTTCTTTATCTCTTTGGAAGGCTTTGTTTATTCTAGCCCCTATTAAATAAGTTCTTGATGCCCTGTAGTGAGGAGGTGAGCAGGCCTGCATTTCGTCCTGCCTGGCTCCCACACAGCTAGCTTATACCCCAAAATAACAACACA
>LOEQ01002679.1:184390-204923 GCA_001685075.1 Bramus lutescens
ATTAACCAATGAAAGTAACACATAGACAGATGACCCTCCTACATCAATGCCCAATTCAGTACTGTTTTACTATATTAAAGCAGAGACTCCTGGAGGATATATAAAGATTTGGAAAAGTGGCAACCATCTTGACGCTGAGACATCCCATTGGTTTACTTGGGTGGCTCTCATGGCTGTGGAAGAATGGAGAATGAAGACAACCTGCTGAAAAAAATCCAGAGTGGTGCAAAAATCCTTCAATGCAGAAGGCCTGTAAGAACTTCTGCCCTGATTCACAGAACTCTAAATTAGACCCTTTGTCCTCAAGACCAGCCTACCAGCTAATCCTTTGTGAGAGTCTCCTTGACATAGAAATTGAATGACATACTTGAGTTCCACATAATTTTTTTCTAAAACCCAATTAAAATCAATTCTCTGGCATTTTTCTGCTGTTAGGAACGATGATGCCGTGAGCTGTTTCAGTCAGCAGCAACATGTTAGCGGGATTAAAAACAAATTTCTGAATAATATCGTAATGGTTAGTGGATCTATGATAATCTAAGCAATTATTAAGGAACAATGCCTACCCTGGTTTGGTATCTTGATTATTTGTTGATGACACCTGAAAATGGAGATGTCACAAGGCAACACTGCATTGTTTAACTATGTTAATTTATTTTATTTATGTAAATTTAATGCTTCTTAGTATTTCACAAACTTGAGTACTGGTTGATTGTCTAACCAGCGAAGACAGAAAATTGGGAATTAAAAGTAAATGACAATATAAACACATTAAAGGGTTTCTTTAAAACCTCAGCTCCTAAGGCTGGTAAGTCACTGTTAATTTTAATTAGACTTATTTTGATTTCTAAAGTGAAAATCATTGTTGATGTTCCTAAGAGGTTGGCTGGGGGGGGGTGGTTAATGACTGTTCACAATGGAGGAGGCAACCTTTAAGACATCAAATGTGAGTCATGGTATTGAAAAGAAAAATCCATGGCTCAAACTTTCTTCTTCAGCTTGGAAAATGTCTGCGTATTGCCAGTTGGCTTTTTTTACCAATGAAAGTGCTCTCTCTCTCTCTTCCCCTTTGCACTATTGTGTGTGCACCTGAGTGTATGATGTGATTATATGACCAATCTTGGACAGTGTTTCTCAAGTGCCGTCTACCTTTTTCCTCTCTCTCCCTTGAAACAGGGTCTTTCACTGATCCAGAAATCACCAATTGACCTCTCCTTGGTAGGTCAATGAGTTCCAAGGATCCCTTGACTCCCAACTCTCCAGCATGTTATACCTGACCTTATATGGGGTCTGGGAATAGAACTAAGGTCCTCACATTTGCTAGGCAAGCACTTTACTATCTGGCCTGTCTCCCTGCCATGTTTTTTTTTCTTTTTTTTTTGGTGTTTTCTTTCATATTTTCTCCTGGTTCTTTTATAGAGTTTTGTAAAGTATGAGGAAATAAGTGTGTGCTATTTGGTTCTAAGACAGTATTCTTTAAAGCTATAAATGAAAATGGAAGTAATTGCTTTCATACCAGGCTCAGTCTATCACTGAGGTGTGGAAGTTAACAGGTCTTTATCAAAGTCTTGTGCTGTGAATTTAATGGGTTGTTAGATTTTTGAGATTTCAGCCCTATAATGAAGCAATGCTAAAATATAGAGAGTTACGATATACCTGCTTTAGCAGAAACTGCCACCATAAGATCTGGAAGAAACAGCTTTAGATATGAGTGTCTTAACAGAGCTTTGGAAGTAAACAATGCACATATATGTTCTATGACAGACTAGCTCTTCTGAAAAAAAATTCTGCCTGTGGGCTGGACCAGCAGCTATGAAGAAGTTTGGAATTAGTGATGGATGGAAGATAAATTTGGTCCTGGATTCTTCCTCCAAGGTACAATTGTTCTAAGTCTAGAAAGGACCTCACAATTCCATCATCAAAATCTTTAGCCTATGGATAGGGAATGAGCTAAAATAGAAAATCTCCAGAAAGAGAAAGTAGGGAGGTGAGGGCTTCACCAATGCTGTTCTATGCTGAGCAGAGAGGCTCATGGTCATGGCTTGTGTGTGGCCAGGATTTCTAGGGACCCGCTTAGAAAGGTCTAGACAGAATGAAGGGTTCATCTTAAGTTTGACACTCAAGTCTTCAGGAACTTGAGATACCAAGTAGAAGTCATGGCATGAGGGGTGGGTGAACAGGCTTGCATAGGAGGGAACCAAAGCGTGGTGCGCTTGTCCCAAGCATGACTTCCATCTGCTGATGGGAAGATAGATGAAAGAGGCCCCTTCTCACTGCTTTGAAGGTCAGCAGTAGGGAGAACAAAATTCTAGATTTCTTCCAGAGTGCCGAGTCTTAGAGCTTTGCTTATTTACCTGTGGCCTCGTATTTGAGATTGCCCAGTTTGCTTTGCCTGCTACTTTTCACAGCATCACTCGCTAATATAACAAATGTTGTGAATCCACCATTTACTGTCCCTTTCCCCACCTCTCAAATCACATGACAAAATCTGCATAATTCATAAGCGAGCTTATGGATTCCGAGTTACATACCACTATAAAAATGTTTTTGAGAAAATGCATCATTCACTCTTTTGGTTTTGTTCATCAATAGTATCTCATTGTTCTATAAGTTAGATATGCATTACCTTTTGGTGGGGTGTATGTTACAGTTTGTAGAGAAGGTAGAAAGCAGCATTATTTGGGGTGACTTGATTAGATATGATGGTGGCATTCAGGGGATCATGTTCCTCAGCCTAGCAGGACTTTGCGCCTTGGAAGACTTGTTTACCTGGCATGGTGAACAAGTATGGGCTGGTCTCCGTCCTTGTCATCTTGTAAAGCTGTGATAAAAGTGTACCTCCTTGGTGAAGTTTTCCCTTCGACATGCAGACAGCCTTGGGCACCCACTGTGGGCACTCACATAGCAGTGTGGTAGTTTGCTGTTATCTTTATTTGTTTGCGTCTAATGCTAGCTGGGCAGGTGGCGGGGACAGAGGCTCTAGTTGCTAATGTTCGTGTTCCCAGGCAGAGCTCTACCCCCATGACTTAATCACACCCTCAACACGTACTGGAGATGAGGAGAGAGAGCAACGTGTGAATTTGGGAGGAAATAAATGCTGAGAATCTTGCTGGATGGCAAGAGCATTGGTAACCACTGTTCACGTGAAAATTCCATGGTGTCTCAAATGTCTCAGATTCTTGGCCAGAATGGAGTTTATTTTCATTATTCAAGCCGATTCAGGGATTAGAGTTTGTTCACACTTGATATAGCTGAAAATGCCCTCGTTTCTACAATGATGCGTGTTTCTGAGCAGGTAACTGATTCTGACATTGGCACCAGCAACCTATAACTCCTGAAACAGAGAATCTACTGCATTTGGAAAATTCTCTGATTTTTAAAAATCGTGGTTGCTATTTTTAAATCCTGGGAATTTGATAGGGAAAAAAACCCTGTCTGATAGAAATGGTGAAGTCACGTTATGTCTATTCTCCCTTTAAGAACCACACAAGAATAGCAGGGAAGAAATATTTTTCAGAACTTGTACCAATGTAACACTGTGGATAGTGTGACATTATACAAAGAACAATTTACTTAGGCCTTAGTTTTGTCTTCTGAAGGTGTCTTGGAAGGGTGAATGGGCACAGGGATTTTTTAAACATCTACCAAGATCCAGGGCCTGTGTGTGTTGTCTTCTTTACATTCATACAGATCCCAGGTATTAAATACGAAGATTTCTGTCTACAGTGCTGTGTACTGTGTAGAAGCAGAGATTACTAACAGACCAGCATCCCCAACAGGCCTCGCTACTGCCCCACGTTTGCTAAGAGGTGAGCTCTATTTACTGTGGTTTGCTTCCTCCTAGCCTCCTGCTCCACATGATCATACAGATCACATCAGAGAAGTTGTTAGGTCACTGTTACTCGTAATGTAATGTTGACTGAAGTGTACACATCTCTGTCTGTGGATGAAAAGTGTGTATGACTGTTAAGACTGGATATGTTACCTCTGGCTGTGAACCCAGCTTGGATTCAGAACTATGTGCAATGGTATTTTAGGAGGCTCGAGGTATTAACAGGCCCCATTCTTTTCTTGACTGTCTCAATCACTTTGGTGCCTGGGTTTTACACAGCAGATTTACCATAAGCTCACTGATGCTTAGGCTGATACAGAGTTAAATAAGTTATAGTTACATCATAGCCCATACATATTAGAGGAAAAATAAACCCGCTTGAGATACCTTTAACAGACCTAGTAGCCTATATAATTCTTACATGATCTTTCTCTAGTTTATGGGTCAGTGAATCATAGCTCATGGGCCAAATTCTACCTGCTACCTCTTTTCACAGGGTCTGGAAACAAAGAATGATATTTGATTATTTAAAAGTAAGCTGATAAACAATGTCCTGTGAAATCAGGAAAGTATGTGAATTCCAAATTCTAGCGTCCACCGAGTTGCATGTAAACACAGGCACATTCATTTGTTTGTGCATCGGCAATGACTGCTTACCTGCTACGATGGCAGTCTCAATCACTTGCCACAGGAAGCATGGAGCCCTGAAAGCTGAAAATACTTTCTGTCCTTTTACAGAGCCCTTTGACCCCCTGAAGTCCAGGCAGAAGGGCGGTTCTTGTGAGAGGGTCTGTGGCGATGTGTATGAGATCTGCCAACTAGACACGTATCTGAGCTCCACTGTAGGATGCGGGAGAATCACTCTTCAGATGTTGTGCCCAAAACTGGGAGGAAAGGGAAGTAGCTGAAAAAAGAAAATGTGTAAGATTTAAAGTGCCATCCTATATCCAGACAGTCTGGAAGCAGAGAGAAGGGAAACAGATTTCAATCAGTCTGGCTTACATATGGACTCTGTAGTCTTGGTATAAATAACACTAAGCAAAGACTCCTCTTGCTGTTGTCCTGCCCTCCTGCCACTGCGAGAGCCACTGATTCCCTGAACACTTGCTTGAAAGGGCTCTTTCATTTCTTTCTTGGTAGTCATTAGGTTTACATGCCCGAGAAAATAGCAAATCAACATTTCTTTTGTCATGTACTTTGTAACAGCCTATGTGCAAGCTAAGTCCTCCTCCAGGTTGTGGCAAAGACTTGACTTGGAGATCTGGGCAACGGGTGTTTTCTTTGGCCTCTTTAAAGAAATAGCCTTGGTGCAAAAGACATTCTGCCACCAGTGTATTGTCCACTTTCTGAGTGGCAATTCCCACCCAGCGGTCATTATGGAAATACATTTGGCTGGTGATTGCCTGGAAGACTGACTGAGGGCTGCTGCTTCAAGGTCATCTAAAGGAGAGTTTAGAGCGTGCACTCCTCTCTTGCTTCACTCAAAGTAAAATATGCCTATTTACAAGAACACACATAAATGGTCACCAGGGAAGGTGAGCCGCGAGCACCGAGGCAGATGAAATTGGGTTTGTACCTTACCTACAAATACACTGTGAAGGACTCCGTCCTGGAAATTGTTCTGTACACTACCATAAAATCCAGCACATCTCTTTCAGAAATATCTAACAGTAGTATCGATGACTGCTGCTCCTGCCTGGCTCCCAGGGACTGGGCTCCAGCAGGCAGGGCAGCCCATGGCTCAGAGTCTCTCTGAGTATGTGGCTGTCATCAGCAGCTGCATCAGAACTTAATTAAAGCATTTGGCTGAGTGCAGTACAATACACACTAAGCCCCAGTTTACAGTGTTAAAGGCAGTTGTCTGACTGCCCGTGGAATATTAGATTAAATCTGTTTAATTTTAATATTGGTAACAATGGCCTCTGAGATCTGCAACTTGTCATTTCCTAAACATCCCATGTACTGTTCTTGTGCTGTTTCCCAGGGCTCTGAGTGCCACATGTGTTACTGTCAGGCTTTGTAAGTCACAGAAAGCCAGCAGGACCGCAGGACTTTCTTTGTTCTGTCTTAGAGTGCTAATGTCATTTGAAAAGTCATTGCATCCTTGTATCTGAAGTTTCATATAAAGACCTCACTCGGAAGCCATATGCAGACCATATGGGGAGAACTCAGCATGCGGAAGGTCAGCTCTTATCCCTGTCTCTGAATGGCTAGTGGGAACATTTGATTGGACAACTTAGGGAAGACAGTGTCCCAGAGAAGGAGAAATGTGAGCCAGTCTTAAAGCGGTAATAGATGACCCCTGGATTGAATCAGGAGCTTGGCACTCAGCAGGCGTTTAGGAGGCTTTAACATTGAATGAAACATGGGATACTGAGCCATGACCTCAAAGCCTGACCACGTAGGCAGGAGACCGCCTGTATGTAGGCACGCTCACCATATCTGTATTCCTGTCAGTTAAGACAAGGGGTTTACTTTGAGTTGAATTCATATTTAAGGAAGGACTGAAATAGAGGAAAATTGCTTCCCTGAAATTCTAGACAGGCTTGATTGAATAATCTCTGTGAAAGTATGAATTAGAAACTTGCATGGAGTTCTTCACAGGATACAATTCTTTAAGAAATGACTAGCTGCACACTCATACTTCTAGCGTGTGTTGAGAAGTATCCATGGTACCACAACATGAAAGAGAAGATTAAATATATTTGAAGGAATCCACATGAAATCTTTTACAAAGTGCACTGATGATATAAGTTTGTTGAAATAAGGAAGGAAGACTCAGGGTCATGTGTAAAGTCAGACAGTGATTTTACAGTTCCTCAAGCATGTGAGTTTGGGGCAAGTTTCTCGTTTGATCTGGAGCCCCGCTGACTGATTTCCAAGTCCTTCCCAGGTTTCCGACTCAGGGACACAGACTCAAGTGACATGAGAGCCCTTCAAATTCTCAATGCCTGAAAACCTATGTGTCTCTGTATATCCCAGTCATATCTTACCTATGTGTGAAATATTAGCTATCTGCTTACAGGGCTCCTAAGAGCTCCCGAGTGGGATCAGCAGAAAAGGAACACTAACAAAGCACAAAGCAGTGATTGGTGTTTTTATAGCTGAGTCACAGACTCCAAGAGAGTGTTATACCTTTCTCCTGTGTCCTTCCTTGCTTCTGTTCTTATGACTAGGGGACTCTCACAGACAAGAAGTGGCCGCTAGCACGGGGGTGGGGGCTTCAGCTATGGGAGCTGATGGGTGCTGACCTCTTAGGGCCCACAGAGAGCTCATTGATGCTCACAGTTCATAGAGATTTTACTCACTCTTCAGCATCAGAGAGCGTGAGAAGAACTAATTAACAGATGTTAATCCTATCTTCTGCTAACGGCAGCTACCTAAGTATCTTCTGTGGGGAATGAGCTGAAATTCCAGCATTGAAGGAGGGCTTGTGGAGGTATCAGTGAGGCCGTCACTGCTTCTTCTCATCTCTTCCTTAGAACCCTGTTTATAAAGCTTGATTTCAGCCACCCAGATTTCATATTTTGCAATCGTTTCCTTTCAGTTGCCTGAGAGATCTCCCTAGTGAGCAAGATGGAGCTGGCTGTATGGACTGGAGGCAAAGGACCGATTTCTTATCGCATACATTTAGACGTGCACAAATGATCAGAAAGATAATTATATCTCTGAAAACGCATAGGATGAGATAAATGTGTGAAAAGGGGCAGGTCTGCAGTCATGGCTCAGTGGTTAAGAACAGTACTTTTCTCGCAGAGGACCTGAGTTCAATTTCCAGCATCCTTGTTGGGTGCCTCACTCAGGGCTTCTGACTCCCTCTTGTGGTTTCTGTGGGCACCACATGCATGTATACAAACAAGAAAGACACACAATGAAAAAGAAAAATACACCTTAAAAAACAAAAACAAACCCCTCATAATGAAGGCTCTCCTCCTTGGCCACCTCCTCTATCTTTTAGAAGGATGAGCCGTACATCACACTCATTGATGCCTTCTTTGTAACATTTTTGTTTCCTGAGCCTTCTCCCCCGACAGCAATTTGAATTGTTTAGCTTTCTTTTGAAAGGGGTTTAAAGTGAAACAAACAACGCTGCTCCAATGAGAGAAGACAAAACCAAAAATGAAACCACGCCATCTCGCTTAGGGTTCTGTTTGAGGTCTCTTTCATCTAGGATTCGCGTCTGCTCACCCGAGGCCTGTGGTCTTATTTAGTATCAGCCGGTAATAAAGAGCCCTTCAGCTAAACATGGTCGTATTCCTCTATTAACTGCAGCTCTTGAAGTAGTCATCCAGGGAAGGGGAGTCGGAACCCTTCAATGTCAAGGCGTTTAGAAGCACTCTAGCTTCAATCAAAGCACGCCGCTAAGTGCCTGCTTTCATTTACATGAAATATTCATACGGCATTCCGTTTTGCTTTTCTCCCTCCTAATCATCAGTTTTCGGAAGAAGCTACAATCATCTCAGTTAGGGGAGGGTGTTATGGGATGGGCTGTACCTTTCAAAATCAGACTTCCTGCAGATAGCTAGTTCTGTAATGAGGCAGCGGACTGCACAGACCGCCAAAGGTCTCCCTCACAGAGGCTGGCCTTGTTATCACCTACTATTCATCTTCAAGTATACAACTTAGTGCAAATGAAAGTAATTAATTAGCCATAACAAACCTGTCAAAAAGCCATTTAGGATTTTGATGGAAAAAGAAAATTTAACATTTGCTTTAAGCAGAAAACCAAAATCCTAACCCTCGGAAAACTCAAAAGCAGTTGTATTTGCAGGAGCTTCGCCCCTCCTGCCGTCCCTTAATTACATGATAAGCAGCATTAAAGTCAATTTCCAGTTCGTTTGACTTCTGTTGATTGTATGATATTTTCCAGAGTGGATACAAGTTTTTAAAACACTCCAGGGGGAGAAAACTGTGTCCTACATAAATCATTGCTTTCTCCCTTCTCTTTCTGACTTTCCTGTGCCTCTCCCTCTTGTCCTCCCTTCTCTCCGTCCATAGTGATTTAGTTGTGTCTTTGGTTGTTTTCCCTGTCAATATTCAACTGTACCCAGACACGGCATTGGCTGGATTCAGCTCTTCGGAGCACAGAACCAAGGACATGCCTGTTTGTTTTAATTTTAAGTCCCACCTCACTTGTGTTTGCTTCTAATATGTACAGGAAATGGTTAATTATTTGTGTAGGAATTCTGGTCCATTGTTCCAGGTATTCGACTGTCTTTTCAAGCCTTTCCTGCACTGTATTTCTCGTTCACTATGCAGATTCGATTGTGACGCGAGGAGATAGAAGAGTTGGTCTTTGCTTGTGGGAATATCCTTTGCAGATGAATTTTTAACACTAAATGAGAAATGTCAGGCTAATCATTAACGTCTAATGAAAGCGAGAGTAAATGTGTAATGTTTTCATTCAGAGTGCTGCATTTGTAACAGACGGCGGCTCATCATCGGCACGCACGGGGGAGGCGCTCATTTTTAAAGTCAGAAATGTTAACGGCCCCCAAACAGTTAGTTTTTCTTGTCCATTTAACCCTTCAGCCTGTATAAACTGACATAAGAACCCGAGTGGTGGGAATTCAGGCTGCCTCCCACTTGGTAGGTCTCTACTTTAGAACCTGATACAAAGTCGTAGCTGATCATCCAAATTAAAAGTAAACATCCAAAAGGGAAAACCCCGAAAACGCTTTCAAATCTTCCTTCTACCTGTATGTATTTTAAGCCACAATTTAAAGCATGTTTGATTACTTCCTGACCCATTTAGAATCCTTTTAAACTGTAACCTTCTCTAAATAAGGCAAAATACCTTAAAGATCATGTTTTAAGAGGAAAAACAAATTCTAAGTTCAAGCAATTTGTGGTCCCGTGCCTTGGTGTGGGTAAAATGAAGAAAGCGGAAGCATTTCAGGTCTATGATCCCTAGTGACTCAGGTAAAGAAACAACCGCATTTAGTTACAGAAGAAGTACAGCTGTGATTTCTTTTTTTAAGTGAATAAAACGCCTTAGAGAAAACATTGGGAGCAAACACACACTTTCACCGAGGTCTCTGGGAACTCTATTCAGAGGAGGGCAGAGGGAAAGAGTTTTCCTACATTGTCAGAATCACACCTTGCCAAGTAATCAACACTGATCAATAAACAAGTGGAGGGAAACCAGAGAGGGTTGGCTACCACGATCTTCCCAGCAATTTTACCTTCAAATGTTAGTTTCTGGCTTCGTAGTTTTGCTTACTCCAAATGAGAGCTCCCCCTTCTCTTTGATATTTAGAGTTGCCAACAAGTTGAAGTTATTTAATCTTTGTTTTTACTTTGAAAGCGTCTTTTTTTTAAAGAAAAAAGAACAATAAAGTTATTTCAAACAACTTTCAGCATAGAATATAACTTGAAATAAAAGGTGCTGGTGCTAGGAATATCAAGAAAATATCCCAAATATTAAGCATTCAAGTGCAAGTAATAATTCCACACCAAGCTCTTAGCACAGTTTAAGAAACTACTGTGTGTGTTAGGGCCATGGTTCTACCTCTCCTGAATACATCCCAAGGCTTCCAGAGCAGTGGTGTGGCGGGGGTTTGAAATGCAGGTTTGTGAAACTGCCCAGTATGTGGTGCCTTCCATTGTCCTCTTCCCTACCTGTAGCTCTTAGGCTTGCTCTGTTTCTGCCTTGGCCTGAGCACACACTTAAAAAACTTCAAGTAACCAACATGAACCAGGTTATTTTCCCTTCTCCCAAACCCTTAAAAAAGTAGGCTGGCTCAAATTTCAAGATTTACTTTAAAAACCCGCTGAAGTCTGAGGGGTGTGAGTCAGATGTAACCATCCTACCTGTGGGATATCTTTAATCCCTGCCAGTAGTGGGACTCCAGGTACACAGTCAGCTTTTGATCTCGCAACAATGGTTTTGAGGCTAACTCTCCGTGCAGACATAAAAGAACTGGCTCTCCCTTGTTCTGTTTCCTATAGGACACAATAGGAAAGAATGTTGGCTCTGAAGTGAGGGCTGGCTTCGTGGAAGCAAATTTTCTTGCAAAAGAGGGGCAAGGGGTAAACATTTCTGCTACATTCTCATCGCAAAACAGAGAATGGTGAAAAAAATGTTAAAAAAATAAGCTGATTAGTTTCTGTGACCATTGATCAGTGTTGGCTTGAATTTCAAGACAGAAATAGCTATAATTAAAGAGTTGGATTTCAACATTGTAACACCCTTTGAAATCTGACTAAAATATAATGATTAATATTATTTTTTCAAATTGCCATCATTCTAGCCATTCAATCACCTTTGGAAGCCTTTTGTTCCTAAGTCTCATTTTTTTCTTTTTAAAGAAATATCATTTAGTATTGCGTCTTTCTTTAAACATATAGCTTTATTGGTTAATAACTTACATAATATAAAATCCAATCATTTTAAACATACAAGTCAACGAGTGTTAGCAACTCACAGAATGGCACACCTCTCACTCCAATATAATGCAGAAGCATGTTTTTCTACCTCTAAAAACCCAAAAAACCCTCAGAGCATTTTGAAAGAGCCCATATTCCTGCTATATGATCCAGGCAGGCTCTTTTCTTCACTATTGCTGAATCTGGATAGTTCAAATGAGTAGTTGTAAAATGTGTTCTTTGTGTTTGTTTTTATCCAGCATCCATCTGAAATTCATCAATGTGGTACTGTGTATCCGCTATTGATTTCTTTTCCTTGCTGAGGTGTCCTCTCTTATATGGAAATAACACATTTGCTTACCCATCTTCCATCCATCAGTTGATAGGCATCTAGACAGTATGTGCTTTTGGTAATTAGGAATAACAAGGTTATTCCTGTTCTACGAAGAACAATCGTAGCTTTAATTGTATACAAAGTGAAGATGAACTAAGTTTTAGTAAACAGAACAGCATCCCTTCAAGTCTAGTTGTAAAGGCAGATAAATAAGCAGTAGAAGTGTTTGTTTGCAATAAAAGACAGATCTCATCATGGTGATGTGATTTTTCCCATTCTTCTAAAGAAATTTCCAAAGGGCAATTACCAATGTATTTTGAGTAATAACAGCATCTTTACTACTTTATTATTTTCTCTAAGGATGAAATCTGTTGTGTTCATTTAAAAAAATGAGTCTTCCCTTGTTTAGTCTTGTCTTGGAGTATTTCATGCTTTTCACATTATAGCCCAAAGAACAAAGCTTGTTCTGCACTTGGCTAGGAACCTTAAGATAGCAAGTATAATTCAAACAAAGGAACGCTAAGTGCCCAATTTAAAACTACAAAAATAAATGCTAGGAATGTGTTTCTGGGGAGATGGCCCAGTGTGTGAGAGCGCTGGCTGTGCAAATGGGAGCACCTGGGTTTGGATCACTGGCACTCACAAAAAGCTGGGTGTACCTGGGCACTCTCGGTGTTGAGGAGGAAGAAGCGGGCTTGCTGGTCAGCCAGGCTATCTAGGAACTGGTGAGTTCTAGGGTTAGTGGGAGATCTTGATTCAAGTGAGAAAAACAGCTACAACCGGACAGTCACAGCCTTCCTCTGGCTCACCCACTCTCTCTTTTCCTCTCTCTCTTTCTTTCTCTTACGCACATACATACACGCACTCTCTCTCACACACAAACGCACACAACATACTTTCTCTCTCACACATGCACACATATGCACACATGCATTCTTGAATGCACACACACATGCACACACATACATACACATGTGTGTATGTGATGGGGAAGAGGAGGCAGCTAAAAATTAAAATAAATATAAAAAAGTAAATTAACCAGATTACAAATACATCGAGAAAACTAATATTGCCTTCTACATGCATTGTTGATGTAGAATAATTTTACATTTTGAAAAATCAACTATCTTTCTGGGCTGGACAGATGGCTCAGCTTTTCAAATTACTTGCTTGCTGCTTTTCCAGAGGACTGAGTTCAGTTCTCAGCACCCATGTCAGGTCTATAACCACAGTTCCAAGGGTCTTATACTCCCTTCCTGTCTCTGAGGGCAACCCCTCCCACAGAAGGATTACACACACACACACACACACACACACACACACGAATAAAAGTAAATCATTAAAATACCTTTCATTTATTCTTTCACCATGAATCTCTGAGAAGCTGACTCTAATGTGTACAGTCTCTAACATGCTATAGACATGTGTCATACTGCAGCTGTAGACATACGAGTCTATGTCTACTTCACATGAGCATATACATAAAGTCAACCAATCTCCTTTCACATTTTATTTGCGAATACTGTTTATTTGAAATTTCTAAAGTCTCTGATTCCTAATCAGTAACTTCCTGCCACCAATTGTTAAGCACGCACCATTGTTTGATGCCCTTTATTTAACCACCCAAAGCTAAAGAACCCATGAAAGACTGGGTGGGCGTTTGTATTGCTGGCTTCTCTGTAAAGAGGAAGCCCCAGTCCACCCAGCCACCTAAGAACTTTTGCACTTCCATTTTGAAAATCTGTAGTTCTCATTATCTAGAAGTTATTCTGTCCCCTCTGTTAAATTACTTTATGCAGCAGCTTAAATGAACACGTCTTGCTTTCATCTAGCATTTCAAATAGGGCAAAGACTGCTGTATAATTTCCAAACACAACTGTGCTAACAGAGATGAATTACGAGAGTTTATATAATTTATATTAGGAATTCATAGACCTAGCAAAAAGGATTAGTACATTTTATTTCAGGGCAGGAGATGATCCTGTCATTAATGGTCGATACTTTCATCATCTTTTAAACCTGAGGAATTTCCTGGGTGACAAGCCTGTAAGGACATATCAGAGATTCACAGCTGTGGGCTTTATCTGGACACGCGCTGCTTTACACACAGTGTGTAGACTACATTCCATCAAAACTGGATTAGGCTGTCAATCACGTCTTCCGATGTATATTGTATTATGATTTTTTGAAAATGTCACTGAGATCAGAGTAATTTCTTGGCTAATTGCATCATGTCTCTTCTTAATACTGTGCATTTAGTGGTTTCATTACCTGATGTGACAATCACAAGTTTCTGGTCTGGCTTTAAGGGTGGTTTTATTTTTTTTTCTTACACACACGCATGTGCACACATAACACACTCACGTATACACAATCTAAGGCATATCTTTAGTTAAAAAAAGAAAACGTGCATATATTTAAGGTATTTTATATTTTGCAACAGAAAATGAATGTGGAGGATTTCTGTTTTCCCCATGGTCTAACATATACATAATAGCTGAAATTGTTTTTCTAATCCCCCAAGCACACCCAATGCTAATACCGTATTTTCCCTTCCTGTTGTAGAAATAGATTGAAGGAGATATTAACCTTTAAGAAACTGTCACTCATCGCTCATATTGTCTGTGCCTTTCTCTAGAGAATCTGCTCCAAACACAAAATGTTTGTGATGCGGTGTGAACTACTTAGCTGTGGGAGATTCATCTGGATGAGCACAAGGCTGTACCCTGCTCTACCCCTGGTGCATCAGGCCATACCCTGCTGTGTGCAGCTCTTGGTGAGAAAATGACCAGCAAGAGGTACTGAATACATATATAATAAACTTTCTGAAACAGTGCTGTTCAAAAGTTAGCATGAATGAGCTCAGACTCAGATTAAAACGGGTACCGGAAATACATGGGTAAATTAACTGGTGCATTTTTCTCTCCCTATTAAGCACACACGAATCTATTTTCTAGGTGGAAAAAAATCATAATATGAACCTTCGTTGTATTTTTATTTGTTTTTGTATGTATATGTATGCATGCATGTCTGTATCGTGTGTGTACGTGCATGTTTGTGTGCGCCTGTATGAGGAAGCCAGAGGCTTGTGCCAGGTGTCCTCCTCGGTAGCCTTTGCCTTTATTTATGGATGCAGTGTCTCTCACTGAGCACAAAGCTCGGAAACTCAGCTAGTCTAACTTGTCACTTTCCCCAGGGATCCCTTGTCTCTGCCTTTCAAACACTGGGCTTATAGGCAGACCAGTCATACCCACTGATTTTTCACGTGGGTTCTGGGTATGTGGATGCTGGTCTTCATGTTCCAGCAAGCACTTTATCCACCAAACCACATCCCAGGCCTTTTGTTATGTTTTACACCAAGCTGTTGTGCCATACTGAGATACCACAGTCTTTCAGTGCGAGCTAGGAGTTAGGGGCAGATAATTATAGTTCAGATGTGGAGCATCCTTCAAATGAAGGCTTATGAGATAATGTTCTAATTACATAAATGTAGCAATGACATGTTACTTCTGGTGATTGGGTACATATTGCTACCTAAAATTATTTGGGGGAATACCAGTATAAATTTGAGGGAATGCAGATGCACCCCAGGGTGGGTTTTATTCAGCTCATGCTTCTGAAAACCCTTCTGTCCTATCAGCAATGGGGAGGATGCTGAACTTCAGCTTTCCTTTGATTTTTCCTTTTCCACCAAAAATACTAATTGTGAACAACAAGGCCTGGGATGTGGATGAAAGA
Source organism: Bramus lutescens (assembly GCA_001685075.1). Taxonomy (NCBI): domain Eukaryota; kingdom Metazoa; phylum Chordata; class Mammalia; order Rodentia; family Cricetidae; genus Bramus; species Bramus lutescens. The sequence goes on from LOEQ01002679.1 coordinate 199,663, forward strand.
TGGGCAGATTTCGCCTGGCATTCTTGGTAGGAGGTGGCAGCTGAAGGATGCACTTGTGTTTGGATCTGACAGCAGCTGTGGTATCCAATTCAAATTCACTGTGGCAGGAAGAAAGAGTGTGAATGCTAAAGGATCCAAGGTGTTTGTAAATACTCTGCTTTGCGAACCATTCAAATCTGGTTTGCATAGATTGCTGCCTTCGCCGGTATAAATGTAGAATGACATTTATAAAAAATTAATGTGCAACCGGTGATGAGTTTTCCTTCTAGATGTTTTTTAAAATAGTATTGCACAATCCATTGGTATTCATATAAAACAGAGAAAGAGCAATGATTAAAAAGCAACTCCTGACTGCTCTGTATTTCAGGAGAGAGAATTAATTGTGATTTCACCTGGCGCTTGCCGCAGATGCAGCCGAGGATCACCTATATTGTAGTTTTAGTAGGTTTCAACATCAATGAACTATCGGTTTGTCCTGCAGAAGGGCTGAGGGTCCTTGCTACTCTGAAAGTGTGCTTGACTGCCAAGAAGCAACCACACATTGTCAGATCAAGTAGTGGTCATGAGGTATGAGGTAGCCACTTCAAGTAGACAAATTTAGTGTAGACTGATTCTGTGTACCACTGCAAGAGCCTCTAAGTGACAGATTCCATTCCGTTCTCAGCTTCAGGATGTAAACTTGGTATACACCAAGTGTGTGTGTGTGTGTGTGTGTGTGGTGTGTTTGTGGTGTGTATGTGTGTGTGTGCATGTGTGCATGGTGTGTGTGTGTGGTGTGTTTGTGGTGTGTATGTGTGTGTGTGCATGTGTGCATGGTGTGTGTGTGTGTGTGTGTGTGTGTGTGTGCCACGTATACCTGCAGAGGCCAGGAGAGGATGCCTGATCCTTTGACATGGGTGTTACAGGAAGCTTGTGAGTTACTGACAAGAATGTTGAGAACTGAACTCAGGTTCCAGGAAAGTGGCAAATGCTACTTCCCCAGCTCCAGTTACCACAGAGGTGACAAAAAGCAGAGAGATGAAGCAGGTGTGGACGCATGTATTGTTTCTCGTGGACAGGACTCGCACACCTGCACTTTGGTTGCATGTGTGATAGAAATTTTGTCAATATTGTGTGTGTGCTAGAAATCTTGTCTATACATTGAGGTGCCCATGAGCTGAGCTTAGGCTGTGCTATGTGGCTTCTGGCACTTGTTTGGATTTCATTTGCGCCTCTTTGTCCCTATGTAGGAAGGCTGCCAGTTTCACCTGAGGCAGCGCAGAATACCAGCTTTCACTAGTGAATAGCTTTTGTTTGCCTTTTTCTTTTTTTTCCCTCTGTCCATCTGGGATCATTCTTGTTTGCCTGGCTTACAAATGAAAGAGCAACTGCATTTTGGCCTGAAGAGTCCATGGTGATAGATGGGTAAGTGATCCCTAACTGTTTTTCATACTGTCTTTTGAATGGATAAATGTGTCAGAATTAAAAGATAGTTTATGCTTTGACATTAGAGGGGGAAAAATGAAACAAAGCTGCGTTGTCACCTGCCTGGCAGTGAGCAAACACCAGAGATCGATGCACATGTCGCTTTGGAAAAGATCGCTGGTGACATTGGTGCTTTACTTGGGAGACGACAAGAAATACCTTGATTGAGAAGAATTACTTAGGCAGTCCCTTGCTGTTATCCTTGGAATTATAGCTGACAACTCCAAATGCATCATGGATGGAGCTTGAGCTGTGGACATAACTCAGGGTAGGCTCCTTTAAATTAGAGGGTCTTTGATCAGGGCTTGGAAAGGTCCCCAAACCCTTGGGATTGGGTGAACACACTCTGGGCAAAGTTGCATTGGCCTGTCAGTATCTGAGGACAGCCTTAGAGAACTTTAGGATTGGAAAATAGATTAGGAAAAACACGGACAATGGAATGTGCAGGTCCTTAAGAGTAAAATGTACCAGAAACTGTCAAGTTTTGACCTATGCTATAGTTGGTATCAAAGTCAGGGAGCCAGGCCAATCACAACGAATCCTAACAACTCACCAGGCCACGTGGGCAAGAAGTGACACATTAAACAGATTAAACACTAATGAGCTTTCTTTCAGAGAGGCGGAACGGTTGGTTTTCTTTCTTGTCACTTGAACCGTAGGTTCCTGGAACCTAATTCAGAGTTATCATAGGACACAGCAGTGAAGACACCAGCATACTTTAGTTGTTCATTGTCTCTCAACCGGCCGAGCCCATATGGTTGAACTCAAATGGGATAAAGATGCTTGCATATCTTTACCTTATTTGCTGATCCCAGTTACGTCTGAGGATGGGGAGACAAGAATATTATTATTCCCATTATTTGGACTGGAAAACTGAGGCCCAGAGAGCTGGCTAATGTGTGTATCTCAGATTTTAGATGGAAGCATTACTTATCACTCTAATTCAGGTAGATCAATCGTGTGTTATCTGCATTTCCATTTACACATGGCGAAATGTAAAGAGGGGTTTGCTTCTCAACCTCCAATTTAAGGTTATTGGAAGAAAAAAAAATAATCCTAACCAGAAAATATTTTAAATAAAGATTCAAATAGTGAAAATAACATAATTGCACTGTGGCCATATCAGCCTATCCTTAGGTATTTTTATTCAATAACACATTTTTTTTGATTTCCCCATGTTTATGAAACCCCACAAACACCGACTATGTTCTACTCTGCCTGCTCATCATGTCTGTCACCCTGCTGGAGCTATTATGAGTGGATATGAGGCGTAGATGTGATCTTTTGACAAGTCTATAAATGCGGGACATTATTGTAAGTATGATAAGGACAGCGCTGTTGTTACGGCTGTTACTGCCAAGCAGGCCTCTTTAGCTATTGTTTACAAGTGTGTTTCCCAAGAGTGATGAGCACCGAGGGCAGGCTGTCTCCTACTGACCTAGGGATATTTTTCAGAACACACAGCAATTCTAACCAATTCTAACCCATCTCTCATGTCCTTCCTCTCTTTAAGATGAATGATAACCTCAGAGCGACTTGATTATATTTTAGACGGCCAAACACATGACAAAAATAAACTCTTAGGTGATTCTGGGTAATATCTTTTGGTTGATAACCAGGTATCTATGCGCCATGTAGCGAACTCATTCATTCATTCACTTATCCATCAAATACTTTGAACATCTAGCCTGCGCTGTCCATACTGGGTTAGATTTACAAGTTGTTAACTCAGAAGTTGAATGATTCTCTAGCTCTACCTCTGTATTCGTTGATAGGGATATATTGTGCATATACCAATGCTTAACTCTGTTCATAGGTGTTTAACATTAGGCGTTGATAACACTTTTAAGAGCTCCTGTCCATATCAGAGACAGCAAAGCTTGGGAACCATGTGTCCTAATCACCTATGGCTGTCCATTTGCATCTAGGTAAAGAAGAAACATGAGGAAAAAAAAACACCATGGAATGTCTAAGTAAGTTAATAATACTACAGGTTTTTTTTTGATATTTCTTGTTTTGATATTGACCATGAAAAAATAGCTTGATATCATCTTCAGCGTATTTGGTTACTATGGTAAAATATCTTGCCTAAAGCTATTTGGGGGAAGAAAGGATTTATTTGGTTTATATTTCCACATCACACTTCGCCAAGGAATACCAGTATAGTAACTGGAATGCAAAACCCATGGAGGAACACTGCTCCCTGGCTCATGTTTATTTAGCTTTCTTATATAGTCCAGGACCACTTTCCTGGGGATTGCGCTGCCCACAGTGGGCTGGGTCCATTCTCACCAATTAAGAGTGGACATAATCCCCCACAGACATGCACATAGGCAGATATGATCTGGGCAATTCCTCAACAGAAGATTGCCTGTCAGATGGTAATTAAAGAGAGCCAGGATATATTATTATGTGTACTTTTCACTGGGATGAAAGAGAGATTTTTGTGCTAAAAAGCAATACAGTAAGGTTGTAGATCTACAAAACAGAGTGTCGTGTTGATGCAGCACAAGCACCTCTAATTCTCTTGGGTAAAGAATGAGATAATGGACAAGCAAGCTGCCTTGATATCACCTTCATTTATTTGTATAGTTAGTCAGATTCTCTTATTTATCCCGTGGCCTACTATGCATTCAAGTGTTGTACCCACCTCTGAAATGGGACATCAGAGAGCACCATACTTCACACCCCTAACTGAACTGGCTGCTCTATCCAATCTCCTGGCTGTTTCTCTCCTGCTCCACAAACTCACAGTGGGGATTCTTGAACTAATGTTTGTAATCACTTTATACTTCTAGTTTTTCTGTTAACCACGATAGTTCCTCTCAATATAGTATACCAGCTTGTACTATTTGGGGGAAATATCCCTGGCTTCCAGTACCTTCAGCACAAATGTAATTTTGATACCTATATTCAACTGCCATTCCAATTTTCTCTCATCCTGTTTTCCTCCACGGTGTATTTCTGTGGTTCTCAAATATATACTCCAGAAATACTCAGTTTCTGAAAATATAGATTCTGGGGCTGTGTGCTGGTTGTACTGAAATGAAATTTCCCAAATTCCACTTTCTACAAATGACAAAACTGTCTGTGTATGTACTACCCAATATGAAAGCTACTGGTCACGTATTGTAGTTTAAAGTCAAACCTTAGATCACAGCAAAGTGTTTAATAGCATTGTGGGAAGACTGTCAGCATAGATCTAGTTCATAGGCCCCAAGAAACTCTCTGTTTTGCTCTTCATAGGTTTCAGAACCACTGTTAGACGACTAGTAAACTCCAGTTGATTTTATATCTCTCTACTGGCTAAAGAGAGGGGCTGACTCATATCTTGTCAGCTGATGTCTGTGGCCCGTCTGTCGCTGAGGGATGTGATAATGTCCTATGCCCCAGCTGCAGCAGAGGGCTGTGTTGATGCCCGTGGTCTGTGCTGCCACCGGAGACCATGCTGAAGTCCCATAGCATGTGCTGATGCCAGAGGCCATGTGGAAATTCACAATCCACATTCCTGCTGTCTGGAAAGTGCAGAGAAGCTTCCTTTGCAGTGGTATAGATGACTGCAGACTCACAGTTGGGAATGAGAGACAAGGAAGGCTTCTGTGACACCCCGCCCAAAGAAACAGGAGGAAGCCCATTGAAGAGAACTTTTGAAAACTGTGCTAAGGATGCTCAAGTGGAGCTCTCCACAGCTGATGGCATCTCGCGTGGGAATCACGGAAGGACTCAGTTTCCTTTAAGGAACTGGCCACTGGGAGTGTGGCCATGCTCCAGTGAGCATGTGGACAACACTGGACTTT
>LOEQ01002680.1:9370-20652 GCA_001685075.1 Bramus lutescens
CTCTCTCTCTCTCTCTCTCTCTCTCTCTCTCTCTCTCTGTGTGTGTGTGTAAGTGCAGGTGCAGGTGTGTAGGTCAGAGGACAGCCTTTGTATTATTTGAGATAGGTTCTCTTTGTTATTCAATGATGTGTATGCAAAGTTATCTGTCCTGTAGTCTTCTATTGCTGTGATAAGACAGCATGACTAAGGCAACTTGTTATAGAAAACACTTATTTTGGGGTTCATGATTCTAGAAGGTAGTATAGTCCATGACCATCATGGCAGGGAGCATGGAAGCAGGCAGGCAGGAATGGTGCTGGAGCAGTAGTTGAGAGCTTACATTTGACCTATGAGCATGAGGTCGAGAGAGAACCAATAGGAATGGCATGGGCTTTTGAAACCTCAAAGCCCACCCCTAGTGACACCTCTTCCAACGTGGCCACAACTAATGCTTCTCAAACAATTCTACCAACTGGGGGCTAAGCATTCAAACTTAGGAGCCTATGGGGGGCATTTTCATTCAAACCACAAGAAGCTGTGTGGGAGACTAGAATCAAGGCGTGAGCCAGGACTCACATCTGAACTTGGGTAGGGGGAAGATCAGCTTCTTAGCACATCGAGACTTTACCATGTGAGCTTTTCTACAAGGTCTTAGCCAAGGGAAACTCAACTGTCCCATAGAGAGAAACTAACGGGAGCCTCTTAGATGGGAGTCAAGGACTTTTTATAGCTTGATCGTGTAAATGACATGTCTGACATATCGGCAGACAGTCACTACAGCACTCAGGTCAGCAAGAGGAAAATTGCGCTCCATCTCTTTTGGGGAAAGGAAGACTTTGAGAGCATACTTTTAAAACCATTATGATCTATTCTCTGATCCAAATAACTTATCTTTCTTTACTATGAAGAATATATATCAAAGAAAATGTGGAGGTGTTTTTATTTGGGCATGTGCATGTCAGAGCATGCATGTGGGGGGCAGAGGACAACTTGTGTGAGTTAGTTCTCTCCTTCTGGCATGTGGATCCCGGGGATTGGACTCAGGTTTTTAAGTTTGTCGGAAAATGTCTTTCATTTGCTGAGCCATCTCACCAGCCCGGAAAGTAGTATCTTAAGAAATATTGACTTTATGTTGCCTGTAGAGGAAAGTTTATTTCCTCAGATCTCCCAATATTTGGTCCTAATGACACATCCCTCATATCTTGCATATGACTTTTATATGCAGGCAAACCAAATGATTTGACTTTTTTATTTAAAAGGAAAAGGAAATGAGACAAAGATTCATGTAGCTCAGGCTGGTCTTGAACTTGCTGCTGATGGAAGCTGGCCTTGAACCTCTGAGTCTCCTGTCCCTACCTCTCACATGCTGGGATTATAAGTGTGCACCACCATGCTCTGCTTTTTATTTAAATTTCAACCGATGTCCACCAATATCAATTTATATGTACTTATGGGAGCCCAGTGGGATGTTTCAATACATATAAACATTGTGTAAAGCTTGAATCAAGGTAAGCACGTATCTCTCTCCAGATATTTATCATTTTGCTTTGGCAAAAGCATTCAAAGCCTTTTCTTACAGCTTTAAGAAATTTTAGCACATGATTGCTCTCTGACGGTGCCCTACCATGCAATAGAAGTCAGAATGTAGTTCTGTTAACTATGACTTAGTGTCCATTGATCAACCTCTCTTCATCCCTTCCTGCCCCTGACTCTCCTCAGCCTCTAGTAACTATGATTTACTTTCAATTTCAATAAGATTAACTCTTTTTTAAAAACTTTTTTTTCAGATTTAGCATGACCACAATTACCACGGCCATGATGTCATCATATACAGAGTTCACACGGGAATCGAACTTGAGACCTCAGCCATGGGGCTGGCTCTCTTAGCCTCTAAGCTGTCTAGGCGGCTGTTAAGATTAACTCTTAAAAAATACTATTACACCTAGCTATTTTGTTTGTGTGTGTGCACTCGCGTACCAAGAGGGCACATGCAGGATAGAGAACAACATGAGGGAGTCGGTTCTCTCCTTACATCATCAGGCTGCAAAGGATGCAACTTCAGGTTGTCAGGCTTGCTGACTGCTTGAGCTATCTTGCTGCCCAGAGACTAACTTTTTATATTCAAAATGTGAATAGTAGCATGTTATACTCAGCTTTGTGTGTCTGGCTTGTTTCCCTTAATGTAATGATGTTCTACCAGTTCTAGTTATATTATTTTAAGTGGCAGTATATCTTCTGTTTGTTTTTTTTAAATTGTGATGCCTTTTTACTATGATCATAATACTGCATACACAAATTTGAACTTGTGTTTATTGGGTTCACTTATGCCATAACATCATAAAGATGAAAGCAATAAAGCAAAAAATCACCATTCAATAAACACACTTGATTTATTTTGTACAAAGGGGTACATTTATGACTAAACTTATAAAAAGTTCAGCATGAATAGGTACACATTACATTTTTATGAAGAAATATGCATCTTTGTCACTATATAAGAAAACACACACTCTTTCTCTACACACACACACACACACACACACACACACACACATGTAAGGATATACATTGCATTTAGTAAGTTAGTGTCCATAGATCTGGGGTCAATAAGATTGCTCAGTGTTTAAAGGTGCTTGCCACCAAGCCTGAGCTCCATCCCCAGGGCCTATGTGGTAGAAGGAGAGAACTAATCCTGAAGTTGCTCTCTGACTTGATGTGTGTGCTGTGGCACATGCATAGCTACACACTTATGAATAAGCATATGTGTGTACAATCTGTGTATGCAATAAATAAAATTTAAATGTAATAAAGCTGTAATTTCAGATCAAAAGACTTCCTATATGTAACTCCTGGTATTCGTGCCCCACCTTTGAGAAACAAGCGAAGTGTGCTTCTGTTTGGCAATTCTCTATTATTTTAGTGTTTCTACACCCCATGGTGGAGATAGTAAATAAAGAAAACCTTGTAATTACAGTAAGGGCATCTAAAGCCCTTTTTATAAATGGCAAATACTACGGATTTGGTTTTCTTTCATTTTTTTTAAAGAATCATTCAATTTGTTTTCCTGGTTAAATGATTGGGGAAAAAATTGAGCTCAGTGCTTTAAAAGATTCCATAGACTTGTGCAAAAGGAAAAAGAAAAAGATTTTTTTTAAAAAAAAAAGAGGAAAGAGAAAAGTCCCAAATCTCAGTTACTCAGCCTTAGAGTGTTTTGTTATGATTTGACATTAACTCAGAGTGGGATTTAGAAGTCCTCAAGAACAGGATGCTGATGTCTGTGTTGAAGCGGTCCATGGCTTCCTGGTCTCTACCCAGTCTTGGTTTCTACCCAGATCTCTGATGGTACAGAATGATCACAGGGTGTGAGTCTAAGGTCCAAGACTTAGTTGATGATATGTGGTAAGATTTTCATCTTGGTCACCTTCTTCTTCTGGGGGATACTGGGTACCAGCTCCCCAAGCTTGATGTCCTTCTAGTACAGCAAGTTCGTTGGGTTACCTTCTGGGGTTTTCCTTCAGGAGAAATGTTCAGACTTGATCTGAAAGCTGTGTTTCCCAAGATTCTTCACTCAACTGATGGCTTTCATGCTGATCACTGTGAACAAAGATCTGGAGGGAGAGAGCTGTCCTGGAGCCTGGACCACCTCTGATGTCTGCTAAACTAGCTTTGCTTGGCATTGGTTAAGTTCTCCCTTCTCTCTACAACCTCAGCAATTCTGTTTGGAGAATATAGCATTCTATCTGGGAGATGTGGTACTTCATTTTGGTTTTTGTTTCCATTCCCCTGATGATTAGTGATAATTAGGGATCTATTTCCATATGGTAGCATGGCTTCTTTGGAGAAATCTATTTAGGTTTAGTGCTTAGTCTTTGATTGGGTTGTTTGTCTTTCTTTTACTACTGAGGTTCTTTTTTTAATAAAGATTGTACTTTTATTTCTGTGTGGGTATGTGCCTATGGAGACCACAATAGGGGGCTGGCTACCTTGGAGCTGGAGTTACATGTGGTTGTGGACCTGATATGGTGTTGGGAACCCAGCTCCAGTCTTTTGAAAGAGCAGCAAGTGTTCTTAGCTGTTGAACCATCTCTCTAGCCTCAGCTATTGACTTTTTTTTGCTTTGTTTTTATTTATTTTTTTGAGTTACTTGTATAGCCTCATGAACTCTTTGTATTTCTGCTTATGGTACATACAAATTTTCTCCCATTCCTCAAGGCATCATTTCACTCTGTTGATTTTACTGGGTTTCACCATCCCTTTAAAAATCTTTCTTTCAGATTTATTCATTTTATTTTATATGTATGAGTGCTTGGCCAGCACGTATGTGCATGCAGCACTTTGTGTAGTGTCTGTGTAGGTCAGAAGAAGTAGGATCCTTTGGAACCCGAGGCACGGATGGTTTTGAACTACTGTGTGGATTCTGGGAACTGAACCTGGGCCCTATGCAAGAGCAACAAGTGCTATTAAACACTGTTGCCTGGTTTATTGTCTTGGTCATACTGGATGCTATTTACCTAGGCTGGAAGGAATTCCCTTTTCTTTTTTGAAAATTATTCACAAAGGCCTCAGCCTTACTTTCATTCATTTCTTCCCTCATAAAGCATGCCAGCTTTGCTAGTATAGGAAGGTTTACTCAATGTGATTGTAAATTCCCAGAGGATAGAAACTATATCTTGTTCATCTCCTCCTTCCAAACAGGTAGTGTGTTTCATTGTGTCCAATATATGTTTAACTACTGTCAGATTAAATGCTGTGAGCATAGCACTTCTCCATTTGAGGTGTAACACTTTGAGCTGTTTAGCCCATGTGGTAGACCAACGCGAAGAGAGTGTTCTATTTGCTGCATCAAATCTGTCTTTCAAAGGCACAATGTTATAATTGCTGTGTACATCCTGGCAGAATTTTGGGGCAAGTTTTATGTCCTATCAACGTCTTCAGTGTCTCAGTCTTCGGCTGCTGTGTTGGAGGGCCATAAAGTGTTCATTTACTAACAGACTTGTAGACCACATAGCTCTCAGAGGAGGGCTGAGTGGCAGAGCTGTGTAGCTGTGCTGTCTTTAGCTCTGCTGGGATGGGACATCCCTTGTTGAACTTTGTATATCTAGTCTCCTTCTCATCCCTTAATTCCCTTCCTCTTTTTCTCCCATTCATGTCTTTCTTTCCTTCTTCCCTCTGTCTGTTTTAATCAGCTGTGTAGTTCTGTAACAAAATGCCTAAGATAATCAATCTAAAAAGACAAAAACATTGACATTACCACACAGTTCCAGTGTTTTTGATCCATGTCAGGTGGTACATCATGGCGGGGATACAAACCTTGAGAAAGCCAGCTACTTACCTCACGGCATCCTGAAAGTACAGGAAGCAGAGAAGCCAGGGCCTCGATCTCCCTTTCAAAGGGATATTCCAGTGTCGTCTGAAGACTTCCAAATAGGCCTCACATCATAAAGTTTGAGCCACCTCTTAAACGTGTTGACACCTCCATATGGGACTGCAACAGGAGGGCCGTATCGTGGTCTTCCTTTCTTTTCTGTCTTCTTCCCTTTTCTCCACCCTTTCCCCTGCCCCTTTCTTCCTCCTCATCGCTCTATCATCTGACCTGTTCTTGCTCCTAACATTTCATGAGGTTGTGGTATGGGTATTCTGATGAAATAACTGCCCTTTAAATGAATAAAATGGAATTTCTGTCTTTGTTAACTGCTTTTTTTTGAAGTATAAATCACACACAGCAAAATCCATCCATTTTAAGTATGCAATCCAGGGGTCTTCAGGAAATCTGCAGAACTGTGCAGACGTAGCATCATTCTACTTTAGAATACTTTCATGACCTACAGAAGACCTGTGCTGACTGAATTTTTAAAGATTTATTTATTATTACATGTATGTGTGTGTGTGTGTGTGTGTGTGTGCGGGCGTGCGTGTGCCGTTGGAGGCCAGAAGAGGAAGTTGGATCCCCTGGGCCTGCACTGCACACAGTTGTGAGCCACCTGATGTTAGGGCTGAGAACCCAAACTGAGTTCTCTTCAACAGCAATCATCATTCTTAATCCCTGAGCCATCTCTTCAGCCCCCTGCATTTAAAGTATTTATTTTCTTTATTGTTCTTATTGTGTGGAAGGGTTGGGTATGCAGACTATAGCATATAGTGTGAAAGTCAGAGTCTGTTTTCTCTTCCCCCTTTACGTGGGTTCCAGGGATTGAACTTAAGTTGCCAGGCTAGTGGGAGCTAATGCGTTTACCTGAGGAGCCATCTCACCGCCCCCCTGCATTGACTTTAAGTAGATGTATATTGTGGTGGTTTGAAATAAAATGACCTTCATAGGCTCGTAGGGGTGGTACTATCATGAGTCGTGGCCTTGTTGGAGTAGGTGTAGCATTGTTGGAGGAAGTGTATCACTGGGGGATGGGCTTTGAGATTTCAAGCCAGGCCCAGCGTCTCTTTTTTGCAGCTGCCTGGTGATCTGGATGTAGCACTCTCAGCTCCTTCTCCAACACTTTGCCTGTACGCTTCCATGCTGCCTGCTATGATGATAATGGACTAAGCCTCTGAACTGTAAGCCAGCCCCCATTAAATGTTTTCCTTTATAAGAGTTGCTATGATCATGGTGTCTCTTCACAGCAATAGAAATCCTAACTCAAATAGAATATGTATATGTATGTATATATCTATCTATCTATATCTGTCTGTCTGTCTGTCTATGTATCTATCTATGTATCTATGTATCTATCTATGTATCTATCTATNTCTATCTATCTATCTATCTATCTATCTATCTATCTATCTATCTATCTATAACTGAAGACAAGGCTCAGCAGACAAAAGTGCTGCTGCTCTTGCAGAGGACCCGAGTTCAGTAGCTCACAGCTGCCTATAGCTTCAATACCAAGAGAGCCACATCTTCTGTCTTCTGCAGGCACTTGCACACATATCTATGCATCTACATACCCACACACAGACACACATGTATACACATAAAAATTTAAAATTTAGAAGAGAAGGGACATTATGGAACACTTTTTTACTTTTTGTTATAAAGTAATAGTTATTTTAGATAGTTTAGGAAACATATAAGAACAGAAAGAAGAAAAAATTTAAACTTTTTATTCTACAATGTACAAACCACTCCTGTCTTAAAGAAAACGGCTGTTCAGGAAATTCTGAGAAGTTGATGAGATCTGGGAACACAGCACCTACATATTAACTTCAAAACAGCAGAGGGGAACTCTTTTTACAATGCAGATTTTTAAAGAATAGGGCTGGATTTGGGGCCTTCGAATTTGTACATTAGATAAATATTTATCTTGAGCCTTGTGCACTTTATGTAGTCAGGGCTAAGTGGTTAAGTCAATGGACTAGTTATGTATTTATTTTCCTGGGGAAGTTGATTAAGGCAGAAGTAGGCCATTATGCACTGGGATTAAGATGTGGTTTTGCTGGAATGGAAGTATGGGTTTGAAATGCACATGGGTGGGACTGTTAAGCATGGGGGAGGATGTTTATTGACAGATGCTGAGAGGCTCCATGGACCTTTAAATACAGAACTTATGTGCTGGGGTACAGGGATGGAAGATATGAGCAGAACAAAAGGAGAATTCTATCACACCCCCCCAAACAACAGCAGGAAAAAACTCAAACAAGTTGGACTTTAGGGGCTTAGCTTGGGGTTCCTCAATATTGCTTTAAATTGGGTAAATCAGGGGAAAGTTGACTAAAAAGGCAACCATTGTAGATAGTGCAAAAGGAATTCAATGTTGCAAATTCTAAATAGTTTAGTAAAGAACTTTGCCTAGAATAAACACCAAGTGTCAGGTCCTGGGGAAGGAGAGGGGAGGTAATAGATTTAAGAAGGAACTGGAGAAATCCCCTTCAGAGTAGGACATGTATTAACCCCTACAGTGGGTTGGATAGATGGCTCAGCCATTAAAGGCTAGGCTCACAATCAAAAAATATTATCAGCACAGATAATAACCAATGGGGTTCAGAAAAGACTTTAGCCTCACGGCACAAAACAAGGTTCTTCTGCTTCAATGTTTCTGGGGAAGGGGAAGGTCCTATACCAGGTAGTTAATAAATAATCCATAGTATTGACAGCAGCGAGGGGGGGGCAGAGGCAAGAAACAAAACATCTGCTGTGCATTCTCTGTCTATCAAAAGCGTTAGAATATGTAATCTGGGGGTACAGAATAGTTGTGCTTCCCTAGTCTTGCTATTGTTTCATATTTTTTCCTGAATCAGATGTTGAGGGTAGGGGCCTATCCTGCGGAAGACTCCAGGCAAAGCAGAGAGCATAAATTCCCTACCAAAGGATGGTTATTATTAGGTTAGGATCTAGATTCACACCCAAGACTTAAGAAGATCTCTGACTTAGGGTGGAAAACTGACTGAAAGATTATAAGCAAAACCCCACCAAGCATTTATTTTTCAAAACGTGTGTGTGTTGCATATGTGAGCACCCATGTGTGTCTAAAGAGCCTAGAAAATGGCATTGTTACTGTTGTTACTGTTGGTTGAGAGTTGCCAAATGTGGGTTCTGGGAACTGAATTTTGATCCTCTGGAACAGGAGCAGGAAGTGATCTCCTCACCTCAGATGCAGCTGTAGTGGAACTGAACCAAGGGCAGCTGGGTTTCTAGGGAAGATTTTTGTTGTAATGTCTCTCAAGGAGGATGCATCATGAATCATGACAACTGTCCTGTTTTTCTCCTTTTTCTTTGTTTGGGGAGCAGTGATCCTTTTCCCCAGCCACATTCTGACCTCTGTGCCCTGGTTTCATAGCTGATGGTGAAATAACCCACCTAGGGATTGCCATGAAATACAAGCTACATTAAGATGACACATACAATAGAATGTGTATGTATGATATTAAATAGAAGTGAAGTAAGTATCTGGGGAATGCAAGAAGACAAATGGGAGGGGGAATGTGTGTGTGTGTGTTCTGAAAAATGTCCTCATGTAAGGTAGAATGACATTTAATGAGTATACACAACACACACTTAGAAACTAAGACATAACTAATTTATTAAATCCATAAGCAGTTATTGTCTGCATTTTCATATGGCAGACACTCATGTTCACACTTAAGTCATTAGCCCAAGTTACAAAGTAGCAAGAGGCAGATGTGTGCGTGTGTGTGTAAGAGAGAGAGAGAGGTGTTGAAAATACACTTCTAGAATTAGCACGCTACACTCTCTCTATTATGCCAAGTTCAAATGAGCAAATGCTCCTGTGTGGACATGAAACACAAATCAGACTGAAGAGAGAACACAGCATTCAAGCCACTTTTCTGGTTTCATAGACTTCTGTGTTCAATTTATGACATCTGCATCTTCTCTTCACACCTTTGTTCTCTGCTATAACACTTGAAAACTCCTGGGCCTCTGACTTCTCCCCTTGGCTGCCTAAGTCTAACCTGGTGAGAACTTTAGGACCATGAGCCAAAAGCCTTTTTGACATTTCTAGGAATATGATAAATAAGTGAAGGTACAGGGTACATAAAGTCTTTAGAATGTCTATGTGTACATGTGGCAGACTTGACTTTAGGATGGAATTCTTAGACCAGTTCATCACTCTGCCCAACTGATGTCAGTGCCCAATGATCACTTTGTCTTAGATTTTTGAGGTCAACTGAGTAAAGAGAGACAGGGTAGAAGCTCTACCCAGTTCTGTACTTTGTATCTATGTGAAGGGATGATTAATAGGTAATGGGCATGGTAGTTTGAATGAGAATGGCCTCCACAGGCTCATATATTTGAGTACTTGGTTTCTAGTTAGTGGAACTATTTAGAAAGATTAGGAGGTATGGCCTTGTAGGAGAAGGAGTGTCACAGATGGTAGGCTTTGAGGTTTCAAAAGCCCATCTCAGGTCTGGTCTTCCCCTCTCTCTTTCCTCCTGCTTGTGGATCAGGATATAAGCTCTCAGCTACTACTTGAAGGCCATGCCTGCTTGTTGCCATGCTTCCCGCCATGATGGTGTCTTAGGGTTTTTATTGTTGTGAAGAGACACCATGATCACAGCAACTCTTATAAATGAAATCATTTAATCTTGGTGTCTTTGCTTACAGTTTCAGAGGTTCAGTCCATTGTTATCATGGTAGGGAACATGGTGGCATGCAGGCAGACATGATACTGGTACATCTTGCAGTCAACAGGAAGTCAACTGAGATACTGGGTGATATCCTGAGCATAGGAAACCTCAAAGCCCACCACTTACAGTGACACACTTCCTCCAGCAAGGCCATACCCACTCCAACAAAGCCACATCTCCTAATAGTGCCACTCCCTATACGATTTTAGGGGCTACTTACATTCAAACTACCATGACAGTCACAGACTAGCTGTCTGAAATTGTAAACAGACCCCCAATTTAATGCTTTCTTTTATAAGAGTTGCTTTGGTCATGGTGTTTCATTGCAGGGATAGAACAGTAACTAAGACAATGGGAGTATGAGAGGTGGTGGGGTGGAGGCAGGCCAGCGGGTGGTGGGGTGGAGGCAGGGCAGTGGGTAGCTGGAGCAGGAAGCTGACTGATCGCATCATTATATATAGCTGAATGAGGAAGCAGGTTCATTCTATGCAACTGGAGGTGGTGGGCTAAGCCATCTCTGGGGTGGTAGGGCCTGTGTAGGGGAACAGTCTCAGGAGGAGGTAATGAGAGAAGGAAGTTTGCAAAGCACCCCCTGCTCTTACGCGCTATGCTACGTCTGTTCTGAGCGCCCTATGCCACACCGTGCTACTGTACTGTATTCTTAGTACGGTGCAGTTCGTGAGCTGGGAAATGGGCCTGGAGATTGACACACACACAGACACACAGGGACAGAGAAACAGGGACACGGGTCACCCTTGAAACAAGAATGCCCCCTTTATTGTGTTCAGGGTAGCTTATATAGGGATCCTTCACTGATAGCCATGGCCTAGCCAAACCCACCAGAATCCATTCCCCTGCCATCAGGAACTCCTGAGGGTCTCCTGCTCAGAGCAGCTGCAGGCTCAGATAAACAAGTTGTTTTGCTCAGTTCACTCCAGCAGGCAAAGAAAGCCAAGGGGTCAGGGGTCTATAACCCCCAACAGCTTGCCCTATTCTTTATAATTAGACCAGGCCTGTCTTGGGTTGCAGAAGCACATATTCACATCTTACCTGTCATAAAGAACACTTGCCTCAGCAAGCAAGGCTTCTGTCTTAGGTTGACTGTGACAGGCTCTTGTCTTACCTGTCTCTGCCTCACTGGTCTTTCCGTAGCCTGTTAACACATACTGCGCTCGGAGAAAGCCCACTTTATTGGGCAAATAGCAATATTACACGGCTGCTGCTGC
>LOEQ01002680.1:75096-88148 GCA_001685075.1 Bramus lutescens
ACACACACACACACACACACACACACGGCATATACACATACATACAGATGGACACGTGCACAAATAAAAAGAAATCTACAAAAAAGCTCTAGCATAATATAGCTACAGCATAACCCAGCTATGTCACTCCTGGGAATTGACCAAAAGGACTCTAAGTCAGCATATTACAGAGATACTTGTACATCAGTGTTTACTGTTGTGGAATAATCTTTCTGTACAATATGAATATGTTTCACTCTGATTGGTTTAATAAAAAGCTAAACAGCCAATAGCTATGCAGGATTTCCAGGCAGAGTGAATACTGGGAAGAAGAGGGAGATGCCAAGAGATGCAGAGCAAGCAGGATGGGCACTAGGGAAATGAGGTAATAAGGCCATGAGGGAGAAACTAAATTAATGGAAATGGGTTAATTTAAGTTATAAGAGTTGGTTAGAAATAAGCCAAAGCTATCAGCAAAACTTACATAATTAACAAGCCTCTTTGTCATGATTGGGAGGCTGACAGTTCTGACGAAAAATTGACAGCAGTTTACAGCAGCAGGATTCACAATAACTGAGACAACCAACCTAGGTGTCCAACAGTAGAGGAAGGGATAATGGAAATATAGTCTATAGTCCCAATTAAAAAAAAAGATTTTATGTGTATAGTGTTTTGCCTGCATGTTTGTCTGTTCATCCCTTTCATGCTTGGTGCCCATGGAGGTCAGAAGAGGGTGATGGAGCCCCTGAAAATGGAGTTACAGACAGTTGTAAGCTGCCATGTGGTTGCTGGGAGTAGAACCTGAGTCCTCTGGAAGAGCAGCCAGTGTTCTTAACTGCTGAGCCACCTCTCCAGTCTCCACAACGGAATTTTTCTCAGCTATAAGAAGGATGAACTTTGTCTGTTGGTTGGAAAATGGATGTAACTGGAAATATATCAAGCAAATTAAATGAATCTCAGAAAGACAAATACGGCATATTTTCTCTCCTTTGTGCTTCTCACGTTTTGTGTTAAGTTGACACCCTCACACAGACAAACATGCAAGCGAAACACCAATGCACATATAAATACATAAATGTAAAAAATTGTATATGCACATGTGACAAGAAAGTAGAAGTAGGGGATCAAAAGGGTCTAAAGGGTGGGGTAGGGGATACATATTTGTATGAAACTTAAAATATGAATAACTTTTTTGAAGGAAAACTATTGAGTTTACATAGCTTGGCCTACTCATGCCTCTTTCTACAGAGACATCAAGAAATCACCTAGTTAGAACCATAATTCTCCTCTTTAGCCACACTTCAGAACCTGATTGCTGATGTCCAGGTCCACTCCCAAGGTCGTGAAGGGAGGGAGCATTAAGGATTCTGAAGTACAGTCAAGATTTAAAAGACCATTTTCATCAGGTTTAGTTTTGGTCCCAGTCCTCTGGCTATTCAGCCAATATTAGAATAAGGTTTTAGAAATCTCTCATGGTGGTGAGTGTGTGACTAGATTGGATCAGGCTAAGGAGCATGTCACTGGCAGTTACGATACTCCAACCATGGCCACAGATTCCCCTGAAGGAGGGTTAGAATCCTTTTGATTCTATTTACATATTAATATGTAATTTATATATTGATATTACCTCCTTGCTGGTTAACCTATACAAAACATTGAAAAATTTTAATATATACCCTTGTATTTTGTCCCCTGTGATTCTAGAGATTTGGAGGCTATACTGAATTGGTACACAGATGAGCAGACCACGATCATAAACTGCAGAGCAGTAGAAGGAAGGAATGAGACAGCCTGCTTCATCTACCCAAACCTTGAAAAAAATGTTATATAGGAGAGCTGCTGAGCCAATGCCTGCAAAATGCATTGTTTTAAATGAGCAATTCAATTTTTCAAATCTTGTTGGCAGAGAGGAACCAGTCAATGTTTTTGAGTAGAGGCACAATATAATGAAAACTGGTTAAAGATTACTTCCCTAATAATGTTACCAGGAAAATTGGGTTCTCCTCTCCCAGAGTTCTTAGTCTTGCTCATAAAAGATTTTAAGAATAAACTCACAAGAAAACTTGAAGACAGTCTTAGAGTTGAAAAAGAATAACCCCAGAACAGACAAGCCCCAAATCCCAGTATGGGTCTAGAGGGGGAGCTAGAGAAGAGGAAGAGGGAAAGTTGTGTGTGTGTTTCCAGTAAGGCACGGAGGTAGAGGTTTAGTGAGCAGGCAGCCACATAACAAAAAGGTGAGCGTGGGCCACAGCTACAGAGAAAGAGTGAAGAGGCTCAAAGTACCAGAATGACTCTGTCCAACACGAGACGGAAAAAGAAGAAAAAGCAAAGAAGTTACACTTAGGTTGACTTAACAGAACCTCCTGGTGGCTTTCCAGCAACTGCTCAGAGAGCAGGAATTCTGGGGGAGGGAACATACATAGTTTCATTAAAAGTATAATTCTTCTTCTCATCTCTTAAGCTTGATTTAAGATGAACCAGCCCTCCTGAGGGGTGATATCTTTGTCAGGAGAGTGAGAGGCACAGCTGAATGGATTAACCCATAAGGGAGGAGACAATGATTTGTTAGCACCCAGAGGTGGATTCCAGTTTTTGACCAAAAGGAAATGGCTTTCTTTTAAATGGCTTCAACAGAGCCCTAATCAAGATTGCTCTAACAGGGGCTGGAGAGATCCGAGTCTTCAATTCCCGTAACCGACGAGAAGGTCTCCAGCTGAGTTCAATTCCAAGCAACCACAATGTGACCCATAATCATCTGTAATGGGATTTGGTGCCCTCTTCTGGTGCGTAGGTATGCATGCCAGAACACTGAATACATAATAAATAAATCTTTTTTTTTGTTTTTAAAGATTGCTCTAACAACAACCCATTGGATGGACAGATGGCAGAAAAGGGAAAACTCAAGGAAAGCAGTGTAACGATTCAATCTATATTTTTAAATGGTAAAGTACTACTGTGGCCTGCCAGAACATCTGAGAAGGTTTTGTGGGTGAGGGATAGAAACTGACTTGAACCCTAAAAGACACGAAAGGTGCTTGAAAGAAGAAGAGTCACTCTAAGGTGGTAGATGTTTTCAATTACTAGCCAGTCACACTAAAAGACAAAAACACAAAAAACAAAATAAACAAAATAAAAACAAAACAAAACCCTAAAAACATAGCGCCTTATTTAATACCTTACTTCCAAATAGTTTGGGTGCCCCCTTCTCTAGGCACTCTCTGTTTACTCTCCTGGATTGCTAATTGTTCATGTTATCATCTTCTGTCGCATGAAAGTCTCACTGCCCTTATGGGTGTTAGGTACATTGTTTAACGCTGCAGTTTCTAATGCTTGAAAACGTCTCAGGTGGATTCCCAAGTCCACACTACTACCCACCCCACTCACACCCACTTTCCCAAATCCTTCCCCACTTTTCCTCTATGGATAAGGTTAACCCTGTCCATCTTTCTCCAGACCAGACTTGTATATTTGTACTCATCAGCTAGGCAGCGAGGAGGTTATTTATTTATTTATTTATTTATTTATTTATTTATTTATTTATTTATTTTTAGGAGAGGGCATTTGGATAGGAGAGTTGAGGGACACCTTGCTACTGGAGACCATAGAATAGTTTAACAAAGGTGGGTTTTGTGGCACTCTACTTAAGTAGGACTTACAATCCCTGACGTCTAGAACACCCACCGTGATCTCACCAGCATAGACTGGAGAAAGAAGTCAGGACTGAGCTAAAAGATCTTCCACATAAAGGTGGTAGGTGCGGTGTCGTGAGCTAGAGGAAAAAGATGAGCTGGGGAACTGTGTGGCTGAAAGAAAAGACTCCAGGAGACATAGGGGAAACCTTTAGAGAAGAAATGGTTTATTTGGCTTGCAATTCTAGGTTATCCATTATTGCAGGAAAGTCAAGGCAGAACTTAAAAGCTATCACATCTACAGTTAAGAACAGAATAAAAAACCACATGGATCATGGCTTCCTTGCTTTTAGCCAGCTTCCTCCTCTCTTATATACTTCAGGGCTGCCTAGTGAATGGTGCCACCCATAATGGGCTGGGTCTTTCTACATTAATTTACAAGCCCCCAGCAGCATGTCCACAGGACAACTTGATTGAGACAAGTCCTCATAAAGATTCTCTTCCCGGGTGATTCTAGTCTGTATCAAGTGGATAGTTACAACTAACCAGCATAGGATCCAACAAGGACTTTTTTTATGTACCTGGTAAAGTGCTCTTCCATTCAGCCACACTCCTTGCAACTTAAATGGATTCTTCTTGGTGTTTGGAAAGATTGCTCAGTTCTGCCTCTGGTGCAAGGAGACAGGCTGCCATTGGTGAGGCTGGACACAGGAGTTCCGCTGCTTCCTCTTGGACTAGCGTGGTGAGACACAGATCAGAGCTCAATAAACACTTTTGATTCAAGAGCAGTTTTAGTTTTACAGTTTCGTTGGTGGGTGGGTGGGGGGCTCCCATTTTATCCTTGTTTTTCAGTTGAAAGAACTGGATGTCTGAAGTACCATACTCCTGTTTCATAGATTCTTGTATCTGGTAGAGGGGAAAGAATATTTATGCTAGGTACCGTCTTCTATGCTATAATTTAAAATAATTTCCTATAATTGAAAGCACAAAGAAACTGGGTTCACATAAGAAGCTGGGCCCATAACACAAAGGACTCTGGAGAGACTCCTGTATCCAGCTTGGATTGTTTCAAATCCCAAAGAGATAGGCGAGTATAGGGACAACACAGTAACCTGGAGCTCCTCTTTCTGAGTATCCCTTCCTAGTAAGACTACACCCAGCACCTCCACTCCTGTGGATTGTTTGGGCCTAGGCACTTCCTGCCAAAGGACAGACAAGCAAGGCCAGCTTGAGACAGAATTTGGCCCAAGCATAGTAATGGCCAGTCTGCCCTTGTAACCACCTGTCAAGGGAAAGCTATTTACTATCTCATGTATATGCATGACTGGGCATAAATGTGCTTCATATTATGGGATTATGGCCCACTCACACATAGATTTCCAAAGTCCTGTAGTAGCTCATCTGTCAACCAAGAGAAAGATCCACCCCATCCTCCTCCTTGGGGATTGACTCCTCACTCCACCTAAACTCATAAAAAGAACCTGGAAAAATGCAGGGCTCCTTAGCCACATGCTTGCTCCCAATCCGTGAAATATGTTCTGTGTATTTGCTGTCAGTTTTAGTAAACGTACACTTTCATTTTTTAAAAAATACACATCTATTCATCGTGTACATGTGCACAGTCACTAGATCATGAGTGTGGAGGTCAGCGAATGAATGGTAAGAGTCAGCTATTGATTTGCACCGTGCGGGACCTTTAACTTGCTGAGCCACCTTGATGCCATAAACCTATTCTTTCAGCACTCCTGCTGTATGTCTTATCCAATTTGCCATTTGAGACACAGAGAATATGAGCACTGCATCATGGGACATCCTCGGAGCCACTTCAGTAACACCAGAACAGGCCTTATCAGAAGAATAACCAGAGCAGAAGACCTTGGGCTCCAGATCCCGGTTTGAGCGAGATGGCAAACCCTGCAGGGTGTAGAGGGGCCTGCACCATTTCCCCAAAGCTTTGCTTATTTGCTTATCATCCTTGGGGTCCTCCACCTGTGACCAGCAGGGACTCAGAAGCCTAGTGACAGGTGGGAGGGAAACAGGAGGAAAAAGAGAGCAGGTGGAAGTTGCAGGGCTGGGGAGTGAACAGTATTCAGAGTGATGCAAAGAACAGCCTGAGCCTGGGCCTCTCTGCACCTTCTTCCCCACCCCTCCCAGCCTTATGGTGATGAGGAGCTGTAATGGGGGAGGAGGCCTTCCTAGCTCCTAACAGAAAGTAGCCTAAGAAAGGGACCAGGCAGGGTGTAAAGGCTGGGGGTTAATAAAAAGCACCTTTACTATTGAGTTCTTCTGGAGAAAAATCTCAGAAGTAAATTTCCTGGGCAGATTTAACTTTATCTTTCATGCTAGGGAAATGTCAGCCACTCTCCTCTAATTATCATTGCTAAAAGCTGTGGCAAGAGGGGAGTAAGTTAAAGCTTTCATTTCCTGTTGTTTTTGTACCTGGGAGCTGTCACTGCAATCAGTGTCTGCTTAGCTTTCATTCCCAGCTCTTGGTGTCCTCTCTGACATTAAGAAAGTCTCTTCCTCTGTGCATTAAGCATCATTTTGTTAAAGCTGGATTATTCCTTGTAACTAAGGTACATTTTATTAAAGAGTTCTGACACTTCACACAGCAATCCCACAATGCAGTTCTCCACTGGAAGCCATTTTTATTTCCTGGGGCTATTAACTGGCTTACAATAATAATAATAAAAAAAAACTATTAAACACTCCTGTTTCCTGAGAAAATTATTTTTGGAATCAGCAGTATTAAACATAGATAATAAAAAGAGATGACAAGATCATCTTGTATGTAACCAAGGTCCCATTTAGAGCTTAGCTTGTCTAGCAAACCCCAGGAAATATGGGATGCTCCATGAACTGTTTCTGTGGCATGTTAAGAGATTAAGGTTATTGCTCAGAGACCGACCCTCTTCAGAGGGGGTAATTTATCCTTGTAACAGCCTTGGGTGGGCATGAAGTTGTATCCTTTGTTAGGTCAAGAAATGAGCTCAAACTGAGCTATAAAATGATTTCTGGTGGTCATATAAAATCCAACATTCCCCAGGGACTTGTGAACTGGGTTTTTTTGTTCCCAGAAAGAGTTTTCCCCACAGTTACGCATCTTCCTAATAAACTGCTCTTGCAGAAATCCTTGGCCATGGCCAGTCTACTTCTCTTTCTCTCTGCTCTAGACTCTTCCAGATGCCTCTGAACATTTTCTCTCTCTTATTCACAATAAAAACCTTCCCCCTAAGCAGGGCAGTGATGGTGCACACCTTTAATCCCAGCACCTGGGAGGCAGAGGCAGGCAGATCTCTGTGANGCAGGCAGATCTCTGTGAGTTTGAGGCCAGCCTGGTCTACAAGAGCTAGTTCCACAGCTCCAAAGCTACATGGAAACCCTGTCTCAAAAACAAAACAAAACAAAACAAAACAAATCAAGAAACTAACGAACAAATAAAAACCTTCCCCCTAATGGAGTGGCCATTTTGGCAGTCTCTGTTTTGCGCCTCCTTGCCTAAATCCTTAAGGCAAAGGAGGGCTCACTAAGAATAAGGCATGGTTTCTCAGCAGAGACATGGGCATTTTAGTAGTTCTAGGGATTGAATTCAGTACCTTGACCATTCTAAGCAAATGTTCTACCACTGAGCTACATACCCCAGCAGACACTTGCCACTTTTGACTGGTTAATCATGCCATATGAGGGAGTGTCCTGTCCGTTGGAGGATGTTTAGCAGTGCTTTTGACCTTTCCTGCAGGCCAGCCCTGTCCTCCAAATGCCATATGAACTGAGGTTTCCAGAAGAAAAGCTGCACCTACACTGGGCATTTTGCAAAGCTGTTTGACTGATCAAAACTTAGCCACAAATTATTTATTGTGTCTTTGAGTAGTTCATTTCTGCACTTGCTCTTGGCAGAGCTGGGTAATTTACTTCGGCCAATGGGTCAATAGCAAAAAGGATACAAGTAGAGAGACCAGAGACACTCTTGTTTCTTGGAGACTTAGCTAATCTTGAGGATCCTTTGACCCCAACATTGCTGTAGGGGGATGACAATAGATCTATGGCCGTTGTTTTGCTCCAGCTGATCGTCAGCTGACTTCTAGAATCCAGAATGTTTCACTGACCATTGGGTGACTTACATAGCTTAGCAAAGTAGAGTGGAAAGCCAGTAGAACCAAACGCCAAGGGTGACATATCTGGCTGTAGTTTTTATGCCATTAAGTTTTATAGAAGTTGGTTATATACCAAAGCTAAGAGAAACAGATGGAGAGGATGTAAATCTAGCCTTCTACATCTTACTAATATGCCAACAATTTTCTTCCAAGGGAGACTTCTTATTTAATAAGCTGTTTGGAGCCCTACCAGACCTTGCTACCAGGTTCAAGCATACCCTCCCCTACTGGAATACTAGCTGAAGCATGAAATTGGGAATCAAAGAGTTAAAGTTCATATCTTAACTTCATCATTTAAAATTGTGTTCTCAACTGTAGGGCATGACCCCTTTGTGGGTGTCGAATGACACTTTCACTGGGGTCACCTAAGACCATCAGAAAACACAGATATTTACATTATGATTCATAATACTAGTAAAATTACAGTTATGAAGTAGAAATGAAAATAATTTTATGGTTGGGGGGTCACCACAACATGAAGAATTGTATTAAAGGGTTGCAGCATTAGGGAGGTTGAGAACCACTTATTTAATAGGTGGATTTTTGGGTAGATTGCTCAAATTTTGTGTCTCTATTTCTTCAGAAAGGGATATTATTAATATGACCTACCTTATAGAATCATTAAGGAGATTAGTGTTTCTTTTTCCCTTCCTTCCTTCCTTCCTTCCTTTCTTCCTCCCTCCCTCCCTCCCTTCCTTCCTTTCTTTTCTTTCTTTTGAGACAGGATTTGATATAGTCCAAGTTATCCTTGAACTTGCTGTGTGGCTGAGGATGCTCTTGAAGTCCTGATCCTCTAGCTTGTACTTTTTGAGTACTGGGATTATAAGCGGGAACCGTTTCACCTGCCCAAATACACACTTCTTGTAATAGGAATGGGGCTGCAAGCTGCAGCTTGAAAATACTAATGACATATAGTTGGCCTAATATAGAATCGTCATGACAATAGTTCCTTTTTTTGAATACCATTTTCCCCCAAATATCCTAGCAATCTATGTTTTCTTTTAGAGGAAAATTGAAGAAGAACAACAGGAAAATATCAAGATCTTGGTGCTAATTTTAGCAATCACACATTTTGCTTGAAATCAAGCTAGCATGATCACTTGTTGGGGAAAGTTCATTCAAGATGCTCGGAGAATAAATGCAGCAAACACTTAGCCAGTTGGAGCACTTCGTATGGTCTTTACTGAGTAACTGAGGAGGTAGACCTAAGAGGATCAGAATCAGGTGTTTGAGGATGCCTTCAGCAAGCTACTTGTTGAGTTTAAGTCTGGCTTGGGATGTATGAGATGTCTCAAAAAAGAAGTTTAAGTCCCAGTCAATGGACCATCTGTAATCACTGCTTTCAGCTACCTTCTAGGAAGTTAGATCCATCTATATGACTACCAGTCATGTTTCAAAGTGCCTGATTCCTGATAACTTTGTCAGTCCTTGACAATACTACCTTTAAAAAAAAACTTAATAAGGGAGTTCCATGGATGCCTTTGAAATAATTCTAGTATTAATTGGTGCAATTTTTCTCCATGGACAACCTCCCCCCATTTTTTCTAGTTCACCCACTATATTAAAGTTTGAGAAAAATTCATATTTACTCATTTCTGGTTAGTTCTAATGGTCAGTAGTTTCTCCTGATCCTAGAGCTGGAAGATCTGGTGAAACTTGAAAATTACAGGGGTTCCACATTTAAAAAAATATTTTTAAAGATTCATTTATTAAATGTGTTTGTGTGTGCTTAAGTGTATGCATGTGCATTGCATGTATGTAGTGATTGCGGAGGTCAGCAGAGGGTGTTGGATTCCCAGAGATGGAGCATATAGGTGGTTGTGAGCCACCTTATGTGAGTGTTGGGAACCAATCTCAGATCCCTTGGAAGGGTGTCAAGTGTTCTTAACCACTGAGTTGTTCTATAGCCTCTTTTAAAAATGTTTTAAAGAGGACTGGAAAAAATAAGAACAGAAATTGTTTCTTTTGAATTGGTTGGATACTGAACTTTTGATGAATTCCTAATCAGCGATCTTATCATTTAAGAAATGAAAGAAAACTCATTTGAAGTTGGCTTAATTATGAGGGCAGAGTAAGATGTGTGTGTGTGTGTGTGTGTGCGTGTGTGTGTGTGTGAAATTTTTTGGGACACACTTTAAGATTGGGCACCAATTCTTTAAATTCTTCAGAATGAGTTCACTTAACCAAAGGTAACAGAATGGCTGACCTTGGTTGTCAACTTCACACATCATTGGAAGAATTTTTTTCATTAGATTGGCTGTGCGCGCACGTGGGTGTGAATGTGTGTGCATGCATGTGTGTGTATGCGTGTGTGAGAGAGAGAGAAA
Source organism: Bramus lutescens (assembly GCA_001685075.1). Taxonomy (NCBI): domain Eukaryota; kingdom Metazoa; phylum Chordata; class Mammalia; order Rodentia; family Cricetidae; genus Bramus; species Bramus lutescens. Next base: position 85,186 of record LOEQ01002680.1, read on the forward strand.
GAGAGAGACAGAGACAGAGAGACAGAAAGAGAGAGGCAGAGATAGAGAGAGGATTGTCTTGATTGCTAGTTCATGTAGGAGGGTCCAGCCCGCTGTGTGTGGTACCCATTCCTGGGAGGGTGGCTCTGGGCTATATAAAAAGCTGATCATGAGTCTGATAGCAAGCCAGTAAACTACATTCTTCCATGGTTTCTGCTTTAAGCTCCTGCCTTGCCTTGGCTTTCCTCCATGACAGATTGTGACCTAGAAGTGTAAGTCAGATAAACCTTTCCTCCCCAGGTTGTTTTTGGGCAGAGGACCACATCAGCAGAAAGCAAACTAGGACGTTTTAATAGTCTAGAATTCTTTGGTAGACTAAAGCATACAAGTAAAGAAATTACTGTATGTTTGTAAATGTGCACGCAAATATTTAAGTGGATCTTGTACTTTTTGCTCCCTGGAGAGTTACTGGATGAAAATAATTTTAGTAGAATATTTACCAAGCCCCTCAAAGGTTAAATTAAATAGAGGACTGTGATTGCAATTTGATTATGTTTTGATTTCTTTACTAGTCCTCTAATATAGTCCGAAGTTCTGTTTTTATACATCTCTGTAGGTTACCCAAATGGCTTGTTCAAAATTCACCTATTTTCCCCTCATGAATAATCTCCCTCCAAAGGTAACCTTTCTCCTTTATGGGCATCATAGAAGTGCTTGTGTAGCAATCACAAAGGCAAATGGATTACGGCTTGTAGCACATCAAGCTGTGCAACAGAATCACATTTCTGTGCTCTGCAGTTGTCCTCTCGTTTCCAGCTTGTGGAGTCCTAGAAAGGGTTGACCCGTTGTAGCCATACGAGGTGGGGGTGGGGAGTTGGTCTTCTGATATAGGTGGTGGTGGATGAGGGATACTACTCAGGATCAATGGCAGTCAAGAACCAAACTTTGTTTTTAAGCTTGAGGACAATTTTATTAGAGTTGGACAGAAAGAATCCCAGAGCAGGGTAGATGCAAATCTTGGCAGCCTCTTGAAGGAGGAAAATGGAGAAGAGAAGAGACATTCCAAAAGCATGCCATTTACATTTTGAGTAGCGTCTACATGGAGGTCAGCAGTATGTCAGAGAAGCAGCCACGTGGCAGGAAAGGGGCTTCAGAAACAGAATGATGCCTGAAGTGTTAGGGAAAGGATGCCCAGGGCAGAGCTAGGAGGAAGAAAAGGAAAAGGAATTTTTCTGGGTAATTCAGAAAAGTGGGAATTCACAAGAAGTGCATGGCTGTGGCTCTGTAGGCAGCCTCCTAGAGGGTGGGATTGTGGGAAGGACAAGCACATTCTTTCCTTAAAAGGATAATTGTGTCTCCTACTCCTTTAGCATGGCTTAAGGGGAATCCTCCTTTCTGAGGGGCGTTCCCACCTTCCTGAGGGGTGGTTCCAACTTTCTAAGGGGCAGTCCCTTAGCAAGGTGATTGGCCTGTCCAACTTTATTGTCAGAGCCTCACCCAGGCTAGGGATTCCATTCTCTTAACCAAAGGAAACATTTTTTTTTCTTGATGGACCTTTAAAGTCACTGTGGCAATCCCACTCTTCTGAGGAGGTTACTCTAAAATCATTTAGGAAATGGGTGAAATAAAAGACCATTTTGTTTGCCATAAACTTGCTCTTAGACTCTCACACTTTGATATTAAACTGATTCTGGATCGCTCCTCACTCGTTCTTTCAGCAATTCTAGCCTCTTCCTCCTCAAATTCCCCACCCTTCCTAGTTCTTTGAGGAGACAGTTCAGTCTATAGCATGCTAGATTACTGAGGAGACAGCTTAGTCTATAGCGTGCTCCCTGGGATAGAATGAGAATGGGACCTGAGTCTGATCTCCAGAGCCTGTTTAAAACGAAACAAAGCAAAGCAGAACAACAACAGAAACCTGTCAGGTGTGATGAGTCCGTTTGTAATTGTGTTTCTGGGAGGCAGAGACGGGTAGACCTTTGGGCCTCACTGTCACACTGTTACACCAGTTTAATCTATTTGGTGATCCACAGGCCAGTGAGAGATCCTGTCTCAGACAGCAAGGTGGACGATCTGGAGAAATGGCTTGGCAGTGAAGAGCATGTACTGTTTGTTTAGAGGACATGAGCTTGGGTCCTAGCACCAATGGTGAGCAGCTCCCAGCTCCCTATAACTCCAGGGAATTTGACTTTCTCTTCTGGTCTTTGTGAGCACTTAGGTTAAATTTTACACACTGTATCCGTGCCCCCACAATTTAAGATCCACAATTTAAAATAAAAAATTTTCTTTTTAGAAATATATTTATTTTATATGTATGAATGTTTTGCTTATATTTCTGTTTGCCCACCGTGTATGTGCCTGATGCCTGAGGAAGCCAGAAGAAGGTGTTGGATCACCCAGAACTGGAATTACAGATCGTTGTGAGCTACTATGTGGATTCTGGGAACCAAACCTGGCTTCTCTGAAAGAATAGAAAGGTGTCTTAACCACCGAGCCGTCTTTCTAGGCCCTAAAACAAAATCTTAAAACAAACAAACAAGCAAGGTGGGTAGCTCCTAAGGAATAACATCTGGAACTTTCCTCTGATATCTACATACAGTCTCACATATACACATACATTCACACCCTAGCCTACACACGCATGTGCACCTGTGGGTGTGTCTTCTAGATTTCTTTTCTCTTCCTGTGACAAAGACCATGAACAAAAGAAACTTGGGGAGAAGAGAGCTATAGTTTATAATCCACTGATTCTCAACCTGTGGATCACAACTCCTTTGGGACGGCATATCAGATATTTACATTATGACCTGCAACAGTTGCAAAATTACAGTTACGAAGTAACAACAAAATATTTTTCATGGTTGGGGAGGTCACCACAACATGAGGAACTGTGTTAAAGGGTCACAGTTAGTCGGGCAGTGGTGGCACAAGCCTTTAATCCCAGCACTCGGGAGGCAGAGGAAGGTGGATCTCTGTGAGTTCAA
>LOEQ01002680.1:156542-166614 GCA_001685075.1 Bramus lutescens
TGCCTCTACTTCCTGTCTGGTTGACCCACCTATACTTTCTGCCTGGCCAATCAGAGTTTATTTAAAACATGATTGACAGAATACAGACAATTCTCCCACACCAGTAAGCTGTGGCAGGAACCATAGAGGAATGCTGCTTACTGGCTTGCTCCTCATGGCTTGCTCAGTATGCTTTCTCATATAACAGGACTACCTACCTAGGGATGGTATCACCCACAGTGGGCTGAGCCTTTCTACATCAAGCATTAGCCAAGAAAAGGCCCCACAGACAAGCCTACAAGCCAATCTACATTTCAGTTGAGATTCCCTCTTCCTGGGTGACCCTACCTTGTGTCACATTGACAAGGCACTAACCAGCACAAACCTCATGATAAAATGAAGACTAAGCAAAGTATAATTAACCCCCTCCACAAAGTGGATCACATTTCATAAAAGCATTTTGATGAGACTATTCCAGGTTATTGGAGATACCTCAATGGCTCTTATGTACTCTCTTTTCCCACACTGTCTGGAACTGGTGCAAATTTGCCAGTGGTCCAGAATCAAGGATGCAGATGAAGATAATTCCCTGGGAGAAAGATTGAGCTATACATTGGAAGTGGTCTAGATATCTTGCAACCTCAAAGTAAAATCCATCATGTGTGTCAACATTTAGTGAGTGAGAATTCAGTCACATGACCATTCCTAACTACAAAGGAGGCTGGGAAACATAGCTGAACATCTATGTGTCTAGGCACAGCTCCATTTAGATATAAGAAGAGAGGGTCATATTTTGGCAGTTAACTCAGTTTCCATTACTAACTTCACCATTTTCGACTCTGGTTTATCATTTGCTAATTCACTAGCTTGTCCACTCATGAGCCATTCATTGAGAACTTAGTGCCGTGAACTAAAACAGACTCTTTCAGTAGGAAGAATGCAAAAATTAACGAGTAGCGATAGTGTGATGAAATAACTGAAAATCTACTTGAAGCTTCTTTGAATCTAGAAAAGATTATGACTCCTTTGTGTGTTACTTAACTTACCTATTACATCCATATTTGATGAGCTACATATCAATTATCCCTTCTAAATTTATGATCCATATATTGAATAGCCTTTGCAAAGCCACTAGGACTTTTGCCCAGGTTTGCTTGATTTAGCAATGAGATCTGAGGAGGTAAGGCTGTTCAATAACTAAAAATCGACTCAGCTCACCCAGTCTGTCCCTAAGGACATCTTTATGGGCTTTGTTAATGACTTGTTAATTTTCAGTTCCTTGCTGGCTACCACATTCTTAGATATCCCACATAGATGTCTCTGCCAGTAATGCAAATCAAATGGCCAGATGTTACTCATCCCAAGGGAATTCTCACTTCTCACGAACAGCACTTCAGTCTTTCAGTCTTCATAAATAGTTCTTTCAATAACCTACTATAGGACCTTGTTCTACAAATTGCTCACTAATATATGGAGATGGAGCACTCTTTTACCCTCTTAAGAATGAGGACCCTCTGGCCTGTTTATGCTTTGAGCACCTCTCAAATCATGGGTCTTCAGATTTCCTAAATCTAACCTCACGTTCTACTTTTTCAGGATCTTGGGGTAGATGAGTGGTACAAGATGAAGAACTTACAAAATGTGTTACCTTCTTGTATTCTTTTCACCTTTCTTTATCTCGAGATTATATTATTATATTACTACTACTATCATATTGCTTTTTGAGACAAGATCTCAAGTAGCACAGGCTGACCTCAACTTTGCATGTAACCAAAGATGATCTTGAACTCCTGGTCCTTGCGCCTCCACTCCCAATGTGCTAGGGTTATGTGGGAGGCGTGGAGGTCCTTGTGCACAAAGGAAAGCACTAAAGGAACCAGGAAATGTTAAACACGCATGCTTATCCATTTAAAGGAAGGGATGTATAACCTGTTATCTGCCCAGAAGGATGAGAACAGATGTGGTTAATAGCCTAGTGACCTTTGTGCTAACTGTGTTGCCAAGATCACACTGGATCTTCTGCCAGGTCCTTATTATGAGCTTGTCAATCTATAGAACCTATCTTTATGGAAGATGTAATACATACTTTACAAAGAATTTTGATGTGATCATGTCTTCCTTAAGCTTTATTGTGCACATGGAATTAACTATCACTGGGAAGTTTTAACCAAATTGTGCTGTGCTTAAATATGTCTAAAATAAATTACTTGAGGTCTGTCTCCCAAAGTTTGAACCAATGCCAGCCACTGAGTTGTGTTGAATTGAACTATGGATTGTTACTTTGATAGCCATGGTGGTTTCGGAGACACCTAGCCCCCAAGGAGTCTACTTCTGATCCCTCTCGGTGCTGAGAGCCCATCTGTCTTGGACCTGTTCTGGCCTTGTGCATACTGCCACAGTCTCTGTGAGTTCAGGGATATGTCAGGCCTCTTCTATTAGATTTATAAACTATGGGAACAGGTTTCTTTTTTGTTCTGCCTTTAGTGAGCTCTCTTCACTTGATGCTGGTTCCCTCCCCCGTTGGGATTTCCGTATCCTTTCCAGCTTACCTACCTTCCCATATGAAAGATAGTCAGGCCCATTCTGTCTCTCTACTCAGTAATTTATTCTTTTTATTCTCATTCACACCCTGAAGCGGTTTAATCCAGGTTTATATTTTGCCTAGTATCCCCCAGTTCCTTACCTTCTTCCCTGGAAAATCTCTGAGAATCAGAGTTGAGCTACATATAGATTTGTGGTGGGTCTGTAAGTGAATATTTGCATATCTGTTATGGAATGCCTATTTCTGTCCATACATCCAATCAGCATTTAGGATATTGGCTTATAATTATAATTTGATGCCTAGGGACTGCTAATTAGTAATTTATGTAACAAAGGCTTTGTCAGATGGATCAAGCATCAGAGAATGCAGCCTTGGTTTTTCTTATTTGACGAACTAACTCTTCTTGGAGTGGTGAAAGAGACAGGTAGCGTCCACAGCGTCCACCTGCATACTTGTCTGGAACGAAAGGTGGCTCTGTTCTTAAAAGCTATGCTGTATGAAATAGCAAAAGGTTTAGGTAAAACTCAGAACTGCTCCAAGATGACTGGACAAGAAGCTCCTACAATTTGCACACGATCTTTTGTGAAAGAGACCTGATCTAAGGTGGGGTTCTGTTGTTTAGTTCTTATGTTTACACCAGTACCAGTAGCCTACCAGTCCAGTTTCAGATGCTGCTGGGTGTGTGCCCCGAGTTGGGCTGTCTTTCCTTCATGTTTTTCTTCAAGGGGGTCCTTCCTGAGATCTCAGTTTCTCATTTTACATCTCTAGGTAAAGTTCGGGAAAAGTCACCAGCCTCTCCACAATTTCCAAGTTTTATATTGCCAGTTGATCTCTCTTTCTTTTGCTAAGAAAGTATATTTTTAGTTAGTTTGTAACAAGCTGAGTTTTATAATTGTAGTTTTTGCGGTCTTGTTGCTGCTGCCTGTTGTGCAATCCTTGTTTCCTGGAGGGGAGGCAGGGGGTGAAAACACATGGAGGCAACGACCCAGACTCCGAGAGAGTCCAATACAGATGCTCTTTATTGTTAAAAGGTTGGGGAGTTTTATGGAGTTAGGGAAAGTACGCTGCTGAAGGAACGTTTCTGGTTGGTCCTTTTGAAACTGGCAGCTGCTGCTGACGTGTGTGATTGGCTAGGAGCACGCGTCATTAGTTACTGTGCTTTTGGTCCGCTGACAGGTTGTCTTGCCCAATTTTGCTTATTCATTATGAGTTGGCATGAGTTTCGTTGTGCTTGCGCCATTGCCCTGCCTCATATAATGACATTTTCATATTATGTATCATTGTATTTCAATATTTTTACAGCTCATCACCTTTTCATGATCCCCCTACCATCTTTTCTATAAGTATTCTGTTTATATTCTTTTATTTTTCCTTTTAATTTCAGAAATTCTTTGTTTATTTATTGCTGCCTGCACCCTGGTGAGCATGTGAAGGTTAGAGGATACTTTGTTGGAGTCGGTTCCCTTCTTCCTCAAATTCACATCACTGGGCTTGGTGGCAAGTGCCTTTACCTACTGAGCCAACTTCTAAGCCCCTGTTCACAGTCTTCTCAATGCCCTGTGTGAAGGGCTAGTAAACTTATTGTGAAGATAATAAATATTTTAGGCTTTGAGAGCTAGTATGTCTCTGTTATAGCTACTCTACTGTGTAGTCAAGATTGTCTAGAGTAACAGGATTTATAGAATGAATCTCTCTATATAAAGCATATTTATTAGAATGACTTACAGTCTGAGGCCCTGCTAATCCACAATGGCTGACTGTGAATGGAATATCCAAGAATCCAGTAGTTGCTCAGTCCTCAAGATTGAATGAATGTCTCAGCTGGTCTTCAGTTGCCCTGGAATACCAAAGAAGTGTGCTTCAGTGTCAGTGAAGGAGTGGTCTTGCTAGTGAGGTGAGGGCAAGCAGCAAAGAGCAAGGGCTTCCCTCTTCCATGTCTTTCTATAGGCTTCCAGCAGAAGGCAAGGACCATATTGGAGCTGGGTTTTCTCAGTTCAAAAGATCTGGATTAAAGATGTATCTTCCCAACTCAAGAACTGGATTAAAGGTATCTTCCTACTTCATAGGTCAAGAATGGAAGTATATCTTCCTCCTTCAAATTAACCAAGCTCTCACAGATATGCCCTTCATTTTAGGGTTTTGATTAATTCCAGATGTAGTCAAGTTGACAATCAAGAATAGCCATCACATCTACTTGGCCATTCTAGAGAAAAAGAAGCAATAAATAATGCACAAATAAATGGGTATGTCTGTTTTACAAAAAATCTAAAAGAGGACCCAATGGACCAGATTTTGCCCATGGGTCAAAGTTTGCCAGTCTTAATTGTATACTATTTTGTTTTTTTTCTCACTTCTGAGATCCTATTTTCTAATTTTATATCTTATTAAAGTTGATTGAAGTGATCAATCTCTTCATCCATCATTTCTGAGGTTTATATTGTCTGTTGATTTATTTTTATTAAGAAATTTTTAGTACTCTTAACTAATTTTATTATAACATTTATCCATGTATGCCATTACCCTTTGCTCAGTAAGCCCCCTGTCATGTTCTTGTCCCCATCTTCCTTTCTTGCTGTTCCTCTTCCTCCTTCCAAATAATCTCTCTGTATCCTCGTTTTATTTCTGTCACTGTGATAAAATATACTGACAAAAAGCAACACAAGAGATTTTCTTCCCAGATAATTCTAGATTATATCAAGTTGGCAGTTAAAGTTAACCAGTACAATATCCAAATCTAGATTAGCACGTAAGAGAAAATGTGTTTTTTCCCTTATTTTTCCATTACCCTTTCTTGTTCCCATGTGTACCTGACTTAGAACCAGAAAAATATTTATTTTTCTGAGTCTGGATTATTTCTTATAATATGATGTTTTCCAATTCCATCAATTTCCTTTATGGCTGAATAAAATTCCATTGCCAGTCGGTCCCCAATGAGGCTGCTCCATCCAACTTCTGTTGAGCACATTCCAGGAAGCCTTCGGTGGGCTGTTGTTTCCTACACAGCTTCCTGTGGATTTCTTAGTTTGATGATTCTGGTGCATGGTTGGATGTCACTCATTTCATTCTCCCATATTCTGCTGAACTGGAGAGGAGTGAGTTTGATTCTGTTCCTTCTCTGCTGGAAAGAGTATTTACAAATTGCAGACTGAGCAGATGACACATTCCTCCAGTGGGAGAAGCTGGGAAGCCCCTACACTTCCTGNTCCTCTCCCACCCTTCATGAATTCTGGAAATGAAATAGTTAAATAATTTCCCACCTGTATTCATATATATATATATATATATGGAAAATATTTCTTAATGGAATATTAGTTACTCCAACTTGAAAAATGAATGATCATTAGGTAACTGAGCAAGAACATATTCACTAAATGTCTCATTGATATTGAAACGAAATAGCTAACTTAAACATTTTAATTCCACATATCTGCTACTCGAACTAAGATGCCTATCCTGGGGGAAAGACTGTGCCTGAATCTTGCTTATTTATGACTTCTTTGGTCATGGTTGGTATTCTCCAGGGCTTGATTTGAACCCTTTCCTTTCTTTAGAGAAGGAGTTGGCACTCTATAGTCTTTGGATGAAATTTAGGCTATCACTTGTTTTGATTAAGTTTTATTGGAACAGTCATTATCATTAATCTGCATGTAGTCTATGGCTAATTTCTCATTGCAATAATAGAGTGGAACAGTTTCTTTGGAGACAGTATGGTCCATAAAGCCTAAAATATTTACTGTCTAGCTTTTTAGAGATATTCACTGACTGCTGCTCTGGGAACTATCCATTGTCATTGTCATGAACTCCATAGAAAAGTCGTTAGTAAGGCATCTTTCATCTTTTTCTCTGAAACCTTGACTATATTTAACATGAACAGAATATCACAATATGGGCCACTGGCATTTTAAGTACTTAGCAGCCTCAAGTGACCAGCGGTTCCTGTATTGGGGAGCATGGTCTAGATAGCATTGTGCTGAGTTTTATTTGTGCACTTCCTGGAAACACGTTCATATAGACTACAGCTTGCATTTTTAACAGTATTACATTGTGAATGTTGTCTAAGTTTACATGTCTAACTTCAGGTCATTAATTTTCACTGGATGAATATTAATAATGATTTATTCTTTCTTTTGTCAATGGNCCCCCCGAAATGTGTCATTACAACAAACATAAGCAAGAGCGTTTAAACATCTTTCTCCTGGATCTGGAGAGATTGCTCAGTGGTTGAGAGCACTTGCTGCTCTTCCAGAGGACACACATTCAGTTCCTAGTACCCATGTACAACTGCCTGTAACTCCAGCTTCTGGAAGATCTCACGACTCTGATTTCCCTGGGCACCAGCATGTATGCATACCCACATACAGACACAAATATACATACAATATAAATAAATAAAGTAAATAAAAATAAATGATAAAATAATAATTCAATAACATAAGTTAAAATAAAAATCAGGTCTAGAGAGATGACTCAGCACTTAAACCACTGAGCACTCTTCCAGAGGAGCCAGGTTTGATTCCTGGCACCCACATGGCAGTTCACAACAGTCTGTAACGTCAGACCCAGGGGATCCAATGCCCTCTCTTGACCTTTGTAGGTATTACATGCATATGTTGCACAGTCATACATGCAGGCAAAACACTCATACATAGAAAATAAAATAAAGGAAAACATTAAAAAAATCTTTTTTTCTGCCACACAAGTTCAAGAGCTTTTCCGTACCTTACAAGGTATATGCCTCAGAATGAAACTAATCAGAGATACTGTCTTAAGCCAGTGTTGTATTGCTGTGAAAAGACATTATGACCACAGCAACTTTTATAAAGATAACACTTAGTCGGGGTTGTCTTATAGTTGAGTTCATTATCATCATGGCAGGGAGCATGGTGGCACACAGGCAGAGTGGTGCTAGAGAGGTAGCTGAGAGTTCTACGTCTAGATCTGCAGGCAGCAGGAGAAGGATGCCACACTGGGCATAGCTTGAGCATCTTAGACCTCTAAGCCTGCCCCTTGTTGTGGAATATTAGCTTAAGATGTGTTACATTCATTTATGCTGTGGAATATTTGTTTAATGATGCAAAGATGTGTTACATTCTTTCATGTTGCATTTGTTTAACTCTCTAAAACTGTGTTATTTGACTGTATAAAACACCTGATTGGTCAAATAAAGGGCTGAAGTGCCGGGAACTAGGCAGGAGAGGGGTAGGTGGGGCTGCCAGGTAGGGAGAATAAATAGGAGAAAATGAGAGGAGTGAGAAAAAGAGGAGAGGAGGATGCCAGGGGCCGCCACACAGCCAGTCATGAAGTAAGAAGGAAAGAAAGGCATAGAAGAATTAGTCTCCATGTATTTATTTGGGAACTGGTTGGTGTGCCCCCAAATAATAATAATAATAATAATAAAAAACCAACAACAACAACATTTTGGCGTACCAATGTGAGGCTCAAATATCCACCTAGGTAGGGCTTTAAAAAAAGACATGGCTCTTTTAAGAGTCTCTGCAGTACAGCAGAGCACTTAAATGGTCTTTTTCACGTTAAGTAGAAACAAACAAACACTAAGTAAAAAACTGCCACAGCGCAGGGCCCTGCATTCATCTGTGGGGTTGAATAGCGTTCTCAGTCACCTCTGACCAGGCTGACAGCTTTGCCTTTCACAACCCAAGAAGCAAGCAGAAGTAACCACCAAAGCCATGATGGAGGGCCTAACTGTGCTGTTTAGCAGTTTAAAGGCTCATGTGGCCAAAAAAGATTAGAGATAGGCAGTAAAGGAGGTACGCACGCACACACACACACACACACGCACGCACGCACGCACGCACGCACACACACACACACACACACAAAAAAAACCCTCTAAACAGGTTCTAGTATTTTTAACGATGTGCTGAGCCTTAAGAAAGAATATGGATATCGACAGTCATAGAAAGAAAGAAATAGTTTGAAAAATAAAGTCTTTAGAGAGAGAAGTAAAGTAATGTAAAAAATAAGCCACATAGAGATGGAAAATAAACGGGAAGTTAGGATTCTCCGTGTTCCTCGTTTTGACCTTGAAGTTTTTGAATGCTGATAAGCAAATGACAGCTGCTGACAGCCATAGTATTGTGAACTGGACTGCTAAACTGAACCAACCTAGATACTTTAGGGCTACTTTAACTTTAAATAAGAAGTAAAAAAAAATATGTTACTTTGAATACAAGGTTTTGTTTTTATTTCCACAGGAAACAAGAGGCTGTGAATTCCTTCAGGGTTGACACGGATCAGGTTTGATGGGGTAGACTCCTGAATCTTGACAGGTGATATATATCAACAACAGTTATAGCTGGTCTGCCCAGGACTTAGCCCTTATCTCAATTATCTCAGGGACCCCAATGATGCCTTCACCCACAGACAACAGGAAGCAGTCCAGAGAAAATAATGCTCATATTCCCAAGTGTTGGAGTGTGGATAGTTTTTGGTTATTTGGTGGGTTATGGATGTTTGTTATCATTTAGAAGAATACAGGAATATAGGATAAAAGACAGCTATTAATTTCAGATGTTTTGCATTGTATGATTTTTGATATATTGATACAAATTTAAAGTTATTTTTGTTATATTGTATATATGTTTCTACTCTTGTTTGGGTTGTTTTGTTTATCCAGCTCATATAAAAATGCAATGTGTAATTAAGAAATGAGGTTAGTAGTTAATCTATAATAATCAAACTTGTAGTCACAGTAGTTAGGCTTTTAAGGTTAAACAGCTATATTTTAGACAGAAAGATGATTTTCAAACATTTCAAAGACCTACAGAATATGGTATTTAAGATGTTTAATAACCTTGAGGTTTTTCATGACAATGAGACACATTTGCTCCTGGCAGCACCAATTTACTTCATAAAAGGATTATGGGAATTAAAGAAATGCCATATGGAGTTTGCTTTCAACATGGCAAGACTAGACATTTGGGTAAGAAACTGCTCTTGACTTGACTGCTGACAGTATGCTGTATAGACTGGACCAGTGGGATACAGGAAAAAGACTGATGAAATTTGCCAAGACAAAGCAGGCCTGTTCTTCAAGATTACTGCCTCACAGAAGGGTCCGCCAGATATTCTGCAGGACACAGAGGAAAGTGTCTGATGAACTTTACAAATACAAGGCAGGAGGATCCTTCAAATTTCCTGCATCACTGAAAAGTCTGCCAGATATTCCAGGCCTGTAGGCCTAAGATGAATGCCCTAATGTCACATAAGAACTTTGTGTGACTGTCCAGGCAGCCAGATGTCTCTCGTTTTGTGATTAAGGTCAAAAGGTAAAGTACTGGTTCTAATTTACATTCTCATCTTTCAGGTACAATCATCAGCTTCAGTTTTATGATAATAATTTTCCTTTTTAAATGTATGCGTGTCTCTGTGGGTATGTGTGGGGTATGCACATGGTATATGTCCACATGTGTGAGCACACCTGTACACGCATATGAAGGTCAGTGAAAGACATTTGTGGTTTCCTTTATTGCTTCTACCTTATTTTTTGAGACAAGGTCTCTTACTGAACCTGTCACATGCCATCTTGGC
>LOEQ01002680.1:203256-215065 GCA_001685075.1 Bramus lutescens
CTGGATCTGGGTTACCTCACTCAATATGATGTTTTCTAGATCCTTCCATTTGCCCACGGATTTCAAGATGTCATTATTTTTTCTTCTGTGTAGTATTCCATTGTGTAAATGTACTGCATTTTCCTTATCCATTATTTGGTTGAGGGTCATTTAGGTTGCTTCCAGGTTCTGATTATGACAAACAATGCTGCTATGAACATAGTTGATCACATGTCCTTGTGGTATGATTGAGCATCCTTTTGGTATTTGTATCTGAAATATCTGTGTTTAAAAAGAATATTGTTGCTATGTAGGCAACTGCCACAGAAAATTTTGTTAATTGTGTTGGAATTCTTAGTCCAGCTGACAAGAAAGACTTCTAGCAAACTGCACGAGGGGTTCCTTTGCCTTCCCATCTCCCCTTCATTTTCCTTGTCTTTTCATCCTGTCTCACCCATCAATTTGCTTATGACCAGCTGATCTTTTTTAGAAAATATGTTTTGTAAGAGTAAGCTTTTTATTTCCTTTCAAGTCAGTGCTACTATCTCGTAGGATGAGAATAGTGCCTGGTGTTTAATGGCTACTAAAAAACTATTAATGTGTATGATACCATCCCATTAGTTGAGGTCCTGGTTTGAATAAAAAAGGAGAAAAGGAGCCAAGCACCAGTATTCATCTCTCTATGCTTCCTGGATGTGAATGCAATATGACCAGCTACCAACTCCTGCCTCCATGACATCTTCACTATGATGGACTGTACCTACCCTTTTGGGGGAATAGTAATTGAAAATGTGTTATGTTGTTTATGCTGTGGAACATTTGCTTAATAATGCAAAGATGTGCTGCATTCTTTAATGTCACATTTGTTTAACTCTGTGAAGTTGTGTTGTTTTGCCTGTCTAAAACACCTGATTTGTCTAATAAAGAACTGGACAATCAATAGCGAGGCAGGAGAAAGCATATGCAGGACTGGCAGTCAAAACAGGAGGAGAAATTTGGGATGAAAAAGATTGGGGAACAAAAGGAGAAGGGGGGGAGGACTCCAGGAGCCAGCAACCCAGCTACACAGCAAGCCATGGAGTAAGAAGGAAAGAAAGGTATATTGAATAGAGAAAGTAAAAGTCCAGAGGCAAAAAGTAGACAGGATAATTTAAATTAAGAAAAACTGGCTAGAAACAAGCCAAGTTAAGCCAGGGCACTCATAAGTAAGAATAAACATCCACGTGTTATATTTAGGAGCTGGGAGGTGGACCCCCCAAAAGTCAAAAAATAAGAAGAGTAAAATAACTGACTACCTACCCTCAAACAGTGAGTCAAAATTCGACCTCCTTTTCTTCATTTTTTCTCAAAGTATTTCATCAGAGCAACCATAAAAGTAATCAATACAGTGGTGTTTTTGTAAAACAGCATTAGAAATATGCTTGAAAATTTGAGGATGAATTTGGAGCTAGTTTCTTAGAATGACATGATTTCATTCAAGATTTGATTTAGCATGTGTGGTATTCCTTTTATGTGATCTAAAATGCAGCCATGTTAGATGTGTGGGGATCCTGGTACAGATAACATAGAATATAACCTTTTCCTCTTCCTACCGTGTTCTATTCCTGTATTTGAAGTTGTAATAGGAATTTGACCTTTTTATTTTAAAAACACAAATCATTTTGATTGCCAGAATTTAAGAAGTATATTGTTTTGTGTTGTTTTTGTTGATGTATGCAGTTATGGACACAAATGCATATTTAGTTTATTTATTCTCAATTTCTGCTTATTTTGCCTCTAAGGGACACTTGGCAATGTTTAGAGACACTGCTGATAATTGTGTGTGGGGGGGTGCAGGAGAGACAGACAGACACAGAGAAAGAGAGACAGAAAGAGAGAGTGAGTACTCACTCCTAGCATTTGGTGGGTGTTGGTCAGGGATACTGTGAAACATTTTGAAATGCACAGAACAGTCCCCTAAACAGTCATTGAGGTCCCAATGTGAGTAGTGCTGAGATTGAGAAAAGTGGTGACGGAGGTAGGGATATCAAATGTATGTAGGAAGCAAATGTGGGAAAGAGAAGGCTCTCAGAGTTCTATGGCAGAGGTCCTGTTCTGTAAGCTTTGAGCCGATGATCTCATCTTGAGTCTTTTGCAGATTCTTTCTGCTTAATGGTACAA
This sequence comes from Bramus lutescens, assembly GCA_001685075.1. NCBI lineage: Eukaryota > Metazoa > Chordata > Mammalia > Rodentia > Cricetidae > Bramus > Bramus lutescens. The sequence goes on from LOEQ01002680.1 coordinate 205,396, forward strand.
GAAAGTTTGAAATTACATTACAGCTGGAGGCTGTAACAGAGTATGGACTATTACCTGAGGACTTGATTTAGTTGGCTGACTTACTCATTACTGCACTGTTTTACCCTGTCACATGTGACTGAGGAACTGAGCAGGTCCGGAGGCTGAGGAAAGCCACTGCTGACCTGAGCAAATAAAAGCTACAGAAATAACTCAAGACCAACCAGAGCAGTTATTTAGCTTAGGGCAGGTTTTGCTAGGCATGGCTTCTCTCCGAGACAACAGACAGGTGTTGAAAGCATTTTAGGGCAGAACAGGAGGGAGAAAAGGCCCAGACATGCAAGCAGAGATCCTGGAAGCAGGAGGCAGAACCTGGATCTCTTTCTGTTCATTTTCCCCCTCATCGATTCAGAGTCTCCCTGTCTCTTCCCCTGCTTTCCCTCCTTCAGCCCCCACCAGTCCCGCACATCACAAACAAGGATAACTAATGAGAGAATGAATTACTCACTGACATTGCATAGCCTTGGCTTTCGCCCTTTCATTCATTTTTCAAACCCATGTGCCAGTTGTCGGGGTTCGGGGGGAGATGAAAGGGTTTAACATTTACAGACTTACTTTTAGATCAAAGTTACCCTTTGGACATCTGAATGTCCTAGACAGCTCCAGCCTGTGCAGGTGTGTGACATCCCATTCACAGCAATATCCAAATCTTCCCTGCTCTTCAACCTGAGTCCGAATCCGAAAGCTCTCCTGGTACTGTGAGGGAAGTTCTCAGAGAAGGGTTTCATATGGGTCAATGGAGCTTCAGTGGACAAACCTGGGCACTCCTGGCCATCTGTGCCTGTGAAAGCCACTGTAGTGCCCATGTGTTCTAGGGCTTCTCACCGAGGCACAGCTGCTCCTGAATGGTGTTCCTCATCTGCTGCTGTTGGTTGTAGAGTTTAAGCAAATTGAGGGCCTTCACCCCCTGTCTATTACCTAGACTCACATATAGCCTAATTTTATACGCTGACACAAATGTCTGACTGTTGTGTTTACTGTGTCTGTCTATGGAGGCTCAAAATGAACTCATCTGACCAAGGGTGTGTTTAGGTAGAAGAGAATGGAAAGAAAGAGATGATAGTTGTTCTGGTTAGCTTTGACGATTAACTTGACACAGCCTAGAGTCATCTGAGAGGAGCATCTCAATGGAGGAATTGCTTATCTCAGATTGGCCTGTAAGCATGTCTGTGGGGGATTGTTTTTATTGCTAATTGAGGTAGGAGGGTCCACTCCACTATAGGTGGTACCATCCTTGGCAGGTCCCAAACTGTGTAAGGAAGCTAGGTAAGTATAAACCAGTGTGAGAGTCAGCAAGCAAACAGCATTCTTCATGTTTTCTACTATACTTCTTTCATGGTGAAGTTATTTCCATGGTCAGAGGTAGTTCTGTATGGCAAACCAAGCAGGCTTGCCTTCTAGTTCCTGTTTTGGCTTTCCTCACTGATGGGAAACCTGGAGTTGCACGCCACATAAATCCTTTCCTGTCCTAAATTGCTTTAGTTGTAATGCGTTACCATAGTAACAGAATGAAACTAAAATAGTGGCAGACATCCTTTCACCTCTCAACTGAAATCTTCCCTGTCTCCTAGGGGCGCCTGTGGTAGTAGATGCATGTGTTTCAATGCTTGGCCCATAGGGAGTAGTACTATTTGGAGGTATGGCCTTTTTGAAGTAGAGACTTCCACCTTGTTGGTGGAAGTGGTCTTTGTGCCTAGTGAGATAGTTCACTTCCTATTGCGTAAGGATCAAGATGTAGAACTCTCAGCTATTTCTCCAGCACCATGTCTGCCTGCTTGCCTCCATGTCCTGCCATGATGATAATGGGCTGAACTCTAGAACTGCAGCCATCCCCAATGAAATATTTTCTATTATAAGAGTTGCTGTGGTCACAGTGTCTCTTGGTAGCAATAGAAACACTATTGTGGTTGCTGTCTCACTATGTAAGCTCTTGGTTACTGCTCTAGTGCTATGCCTGCCTTCCTGCTGCCATGCTCCCTGTCATGATAGTCATGGGCTCACCTTCTGAAACTTAAATTTAATAAACTCTTTCTATAATCTTCTTGGTCATGGTATCTTATTATAGCATTGGAAAAGTAGCTAGAACATTCCTGAAGTATATGAACTTAGGATAAGTGATACTTTGGGGATAAGCATCAGCCCTCTGAACTGTTTTCATTTGTGCTCCTAGGATTTCTGGTGTGGCTGTTCTGTTAATAGAAACATCCATATGATAAAAGGGTTATAGTTTGTATCATAATTTATGAAAATGACAGCCCTGGATTGGGCAGTGCACAACCCAAACCATCATAAATTGTGAACCTATTTACTAAATCATCTAAATTCTTCACTGATTTTACTGATAAGCCAATAAAGTGCTAGTCTTAGATACTCCAAGTGGTTAAAAAGTCATTTCAATTATGATAGATAGATAGATAGATAGATAGATAGATAGATAGATAGATCTATCTATGTCTATCTCAGACTTCATTGCAAGGCCTTACTTCAGTATCTGCTGAATATCACCTCATGACTAATTTCTAAGAATTCTTACCCTGATTAGAGTCTGTGATGCCTCAGCTAGAACTTAACCAGAATCTCAACAAACATGTTGAGTAGCTTCAGCTATCTCTCATTTTCATGCATTGCATTCTGAAGAATTATTCTCCATGCTTAGACTTGGAAGTCCAGAGTATGTGGTTCTGATATCTTCATATTTTGAACAGCTGCATAAGCAACTTTTGCTTGCTTCCTATTCCTTAAGACCCCAATGCCACACCAAATCTGGAACTTGGCAGTATAACATGTGCTTTGTCAACTTGTGAGTTGGGACTGACAAATAGAAACTGAAATAACATATCAGGAGACTGTCGCTGTGTCAGATTTCTGGTTCAATCTTCAGTTTAAAGCTGTGCTGGTAATAGAAGTGGTGACTGAGAAGTAGGAAAAAAGATTTGAACTCCCCATCAGAATGTCAATCAGTGAAATATCTTGACAAGATGACATATTATCTTCAGTGAAAGCATCACTGATGGATGCTCTAACATTGGATTAAATTCCCCAACCACAATCTAATCTCATTTTAGGATCTGAATCTCTTCTTGGAATTTGTTGTGTCAAAAACTATTTGTACTTTGGAATGTATTTTATTACTTATTTAATCATATACACTCACACAAAAGAATATATCCCACCTTCAAAATGTAAGAAGACAGCCCGTAGAAACATGTCAGTATTGTAACAAAGAATATTTTTCCTTAGTTGGTAGATGGATGTGTCAGTCCCTCCAGCTGTTAACCCAATCTATTAACAGCTCACACAGATGTGTCCTTTGAATTATCTGGTTTGCTACACTATATACTTCCGTATTCTTGGCAGTTCTTGCTCACTTTAATGTCTCTGGAAGGGCTGGGGAGATGACCCAATGGGTAACATGTTTGATGTGTGCATAAGAACATGCTTTCAGATCCTCAGCGCCTCAGTGTGTGTGTGTGTGTGTGTGTGTGTTCACACACACACAAAATGTCTAGAAAAATATCATACTGACTATGTACTTTATGATGTAAAGATTACTACAAAAGTTAACTAAGCCTTCTGAGTATTTAATTTCTTATTTCACTTAATGGCAACGAGCTAAACTTTTCGTTCCAAATTCCATTCATACTCTGTATCACAGGGAATTGTACACCTGTTCTTCCCTCTATGTGGGACATTCCCTATCCCGTTCCTATCCTATTCCCTCACCAGTTGCTGGGTTAACTTTCCCTGAGAAGGATTTCATGATCCTTCCTCACTGATGAAATTCCCCTCCCGTGAATAACTCTGAATGTCGTGGATGAACATTGTTTTGTTACGGTTTGACACTAACTCCTTTTAAAATACAATTTTATTTGTATTTATTTATTTGTGTGTGTTGTGGTGTCTATGTGATGTGCATATGAAAGTGCTTATATGTGACTTTATGTGAGCATGTGAGGACTAGAGCAGGGCAGAGGATATCTTTCTCTGGCATGTTCCATCATACTACCTTAGGACAAGGTTTCTCACTGAAACCAGAAGTTTCCTAGTGAGACTTTAGGATCAGCCTATTTCTGCTCCATTATTCTGGGGTTGCAAACACACCTAATCATGCCTGGATTTTTACATGGATGCTGGGGATTTGAACTCAGGTCATTATGCTTGCAGGTAAGAGCTAATGAGTCATATTCCTAGCCCTGTACTTTTATGATTTGAGACAGAGTCTCATGTATTTCAGGCTGGCATGAAACTTTCTATATAACTGAGTATCCTTGAATTTTTGATCCTCCTGCCTCCTGAGTGCTAAGATTTCAGGCATGCACAGCTACATCCAATTTATGTGATATTGTGAATTGAGTCCAAGGCTTCATGCATTCCAGGCAAGCACTCTACAAATTTAGCTATATCCTGAGTACCTTCGACACTCATTTCTAATAGCTTGTTTGCTTTCTATCTTCAGAGTAAATTTTAAGCTTTTGAGGGCATCAAGTCTCTCTAATTCACCTATGCCTAGTCATTCCTAGCCTATGCAGAAAGTACACGTCATTCAACAAGTGTTTGTTGAATTAAGACTTAAATATTAGCTTAATCAGCTATCCACCCCAATTTCATGTTTTAAAATTCATGCCCGTCTCTTGTACATAATATCCAATTTCCAATTGGCAACAGCTCCTTCTTTCTATGTTCCTTTGGTGGCTCTTTGAGAAATTTAGGCAAATCAACAAAGATGCAGAAAGATGCCCTTTAACTTGCCTTCTATCAGTATGGACACAGTCCTCCAATGTCTGCTGTATTCAGAGCAACACACTGTGATTAGATCACTCTCGTGCCCTTGGGAGAATGGAGAGCTGTCGGCAGACCAAGAAGAGCTGGTTCTTGACATTTCGGGTAACATATCTTATCAGAGATACTTGAAGCCTCTTGTAAACAGAAGCCTTCTTAAGAGGAGAGAACTTACTAAAATTCTCGTCTTTCGTCTTATTGATTGTGTAGCTGAGTTTCAGCTAATTTAATCTTTGATGGTCGAGCACATAAATCACTTTCAGCGGAGCAGAGCACTAATAGTCTTACCATCGTAGCTAATTTGGAGTGTTCTGAGTTCTTAATTGTATAATAAAATTGAAAAAAATTAAACCAATGCTTTCAGGGTAATTCTATTAAAATGAAATATGGCTTGCTTTTAGTTAAGAGAAAAAAGTATGGCTTTAAGGAATCAAGAGAGAAAAAGTAAACCCTTTCATGAGCCTATTCATTATTCTCAGAAACAAAATGGATTTCCTTTCAGCATGTTGAAATAAAAATGGAGTTCTTTCTAAAATCATGACAAGTTTTATCTAGAGCTATGAAATTTTAAATAGGAAGAATAATAGCAAGGGATGGGTCTTTACCCAGTAACACAGAGATAAATGCTTTTCCTAAGGATATGTGGATGTAGAAAATGAATCATCCTTGGACCTGCTTAGGTTTGCAACTCAGAAAGCCTGTGGATGGTAGCTTGTATTTTTATGGTCAAAGGGCCATGTACTACTCTTTTCAACCTGGACAATAGTCGATAGTAGTTATATTTCAATGTCATTTGATTAAACTAACACAATAAAAAGTTAAGGTGATATAAAAATTCTTAACTATAATGTGCATTGAATTAATATCAAACCCCTTTAATTAATTTGAAGACATGATCAAAGATATCTGAGATACTACTTAATCGTTTTGGATAAAATATTTCTTGAACATATAAATTCATGAACCTTGCGCATATGTTCTGTGACTCCATGCTCATAATCATGGTTGGGGCTTATTTCACTTCATATATTACTTCTAATAAGCTTGACAGTATTTTTAAAATTCATTTTATAGTTCCATAAGTCTTCCTTTCTGCTGCCCAATCTGTGAGACTATGTATGACCATAACTTCTCCCCTAGTGAGAAGAAATTTCAGTTATTCACTTTTACTGGATTTTTCAACATCTGATCATTTATTTGTTACTCTTAAAGACTCATTTTTGAGGGGACTCAGTAGCAGAAGGTGTGAGCAAGGACAACCTACATCTCTTGGCAATCTATTTCTGATACTTTTCTTTGGCTTCCTTCATTCTCTTGACGGAAAGTTTAGCATATTCTGCAGCCTCTTCCTCATTTTTGTTAGTGTGCTATTTCTTCAGAGAAATGCTTCTGCTTTTGTGATGTAGGACACATGGAGTTCACAAGACACTGAGTCTTAGATGCCTTGGTCCTGAGCTTCTTATCTTTTTCATTTAAAGTCTTTCTGACAACATACTGGTGGACATTATCTCCTTTAGAAAGACTGAAAACCTTTCAGATTCTGCTAGTTCTTTTGGACCCTGCCCACTGAAGCACAGGCGTATCTGTCAGTCCCTTTTTCACACTAAGCAAGTTGAGAACGCTCAGATTGTCATCCACAATGAATTCTTGAACATACTTGTGCTTCCTCTCTCCAGTTCCACCTTGGTCTGTCTATAAGCGTGCTCCTTACTCATCAGCAGGCCCAGTCTGCCATGAGTCAAGGTGCCTTGCTTCATGGGAAAACCCTGCTTGTTATTCCCACCACTGATTCAGATCACACAGAACCCTTCTGCTCTTCACCCAGAGCATCAGCAGCTAGCTTCTCACAGAAAGTGCAAAGCTTGTGTTCATTGTCTACTTCAATGAGCTTCTGACAGCTGGTGACCGGGAAGGAGATAGTCAGCTACATCTTGCCAAGAAGGCATGATAAAAAAAAAAAGAAAAAGAAAAAGAACTTTATTGGATTTTCAGTGAGGTATTTCCCAATTGTGTGATCCACAGATGTCACAACTTGTCTTGCATGGTGGTTTGAATAAAAATGGCCCCCACAGGGAGTGACACCAATGGGAGGTGTGGCCTTTTTGAAGTAGGTGTGGCCTTGATGGAGAAAGCTTGCCACTAGAGTTGGGCTTTGAGGTTTCAGAAGCTCAAACCACACCCAGTGGCTCACTCTCTCTTCCTGCTGCTTGTGGATTCAGTACCATGACTGTCTATGTACCACTATGCTTACTGCCATGATGACAACGGATTAAGCCTCCAAACTATAAGCCAGCCTGCAGCGGTCTGAATGAAAATGGCCCACAAAGGCCCATAGGGAATGGCAGTATTAGAATTGTTGTAGTAGGTGTGGCCTTGTTGAAAGAAGTGTGTCACTGTGACTGTGGGCTTTGAAGTCTCAGGTGCTCAAGTCAGGCCCGGTGTCTCACTGATCCAGATGTAGAACTCTTGGCCACCCGTCTGTCTGTGTGCTCTCATGATTCCTGCCACAATGGCCATGGACTAAACCTCTGAATTGTAAGTCAGCCCCAGTTAAATGCCTTCTTTCATAAGGGTTTCCATGGTCATGGTGTTTCTTCACAGTAATAGAAACCCTAACTAAGACACAGTCCCTATTAAATATTTTCCTTCATAAGAGTTGCCATGGCCATGGTATTGGATTCTGTAGCACTGGATTCACAACAATGAAATCCTAACTAAGAAAACTAAATAGCAGGCTCGCAGGCATTTTTGAAGATCCCACAAACAGAGATAGTTTACTTCTATTTTTTAATTAATATTTATTATATTGGGTTTGAGGTGTCTTAGTCACAAGGAATTATTTCACAGAAGATTTATAAATCAAAAATTTTGCCAATTAAACTAGCAAGATAGTTCTGATATTATTTAATTTAAAAAAGTTTGAGATATGGTCTTGTGGACCCTGGTTGGCCTGAAAGTTGCCGTATAGCTGGGACTGACCTTGAACACTGGATCCTCCTGGTCCTGCCTCTTAAATGTTGGGATTGCAGTTAGGTTCTTTTTATGTGGTGCCAGGTATGGACCTCAGGGCTCCATGCATGCTAGACAAGCACTCTATCAAGCAAGCCATATCCTCTACCCCTTAGTTTAATGTAATTAATATAACTGTTTTTCATTTACTTACAAATGGATTTTTGTCATATATTCAGAAAATGAAAAAGACACATGGCCTATAATGGTTGAGTCTTCTTACTACTTCTTTCATTTATGATCTATCTTGTCTCTGTCATTTGCTATGGGAGCCATCATTGCCCATCTTCCCTCATGTTGCCTTGCCTTATTGCCAGAGTCAGAGCTGAAACATTGCTCCTAAGTATTCTCCCTTAATATGTCTAATTTTTTTCAGGACCTTGAAATCCATAATCTGCTAGTTAGAGCCCCAAAAAACATTTTCAGAAACCTAACATTCATTTTGTTTTCTCAAGTTGTCCTGGAATAGTTTGCTGACTGAGACACCAAAGGGATGCTGGGGCCCAGTTATGCACCTACAAATAAGCTCCATATTAATAGTCAAGCATGGTGGACAGCTTCTAAGATGGTTTCCAAAGGCCTTTAGCCCACGATATCCCTGTGTGACTGCTCCCCTAGAGCATGGACTGGACCTAGTGACTTGCTGCTAAATGGATAGAATTAGGCAAATATGATGAGATGATACTTCTGACATTAGTTTATAGGAGACTCTGATTTCCTTTTGGTCATCTCAATCCTTGCATCCTATGTGTATCTGTGCACACACGTTTTCTCCCAGTAATAAGATTACTATGTTTTTATGTTTTAGATGATCTCACCACATAGTCTTGATTAGAACTCACTCTGTAGAGTAGACCGGCCTTAAATGTGCAGAGATCCTTCTGCCTCTACATAACTAGCGCTGGGATTAAAGACATGAACCACCATCTCTTGCTAAAGAGTGCACCAAGGAAGGAAGTCTTTGGCTGACAGCTCATGAGTAACCAATACCTTAGTCCATAAGGCCATGAGACATTGAATCCATCCAACAACAGCTTGAGCAAGCTTGGAATCAAGTCCAACTCCAGTTGAATCTCAAAGATAATCACATTCCTAGAAAACACCTCAATTGTGGACTATGAGAATTCTGTAGCTAGAAGATCCACCTAAGCCATGCTCAAATTACTGATCTGCAAAATCTTTGAGATAATAAACACTGTTGTATTCAGGAACCAAGTTATGGGGTAATTTCTTATATGGTAATAAATAACTAACTCAGGCATTAGCAAGTACATCATGAACATCACCAGGCTCATAGCAGTTATAAATTGCCATTGATTGAAAGATGCATCTCAATTCTAAAGATTATAAATCTGAATGCGTAGTCTATATTTTGAAATAAACTGAGTGGTAGAATAGCTAGTTAACCCATGAGCTACACTAATCCTTAAATAAAACAACTCTGCCTTTTTCAGTTATGAGCTTTTATGATGATCAGCCAATAACGATATTTGAACAATGTTTGCTGAACTGAATTTTCTGAGTAGTTTTATTATTGGACAGAATAGACTTGGCTAGGGACAGATCATGAGAGAAAGAATTTGTCCATGGCCATGGCCTGGTGAGATCCTATGTGCTTCTCTTAAAGTCTAGCTCCTCTCACATGTTTTTTCTGCTTTAGAGGTTTAGCAGAACCCTCATGGATATAAAGGACCTGAATTGAAGATACTATATTTTTTTTTTCAGGGGAAGGGCACATGTGGAGGTCAGAGGACAAATTGCAGGAGTTACTTCTTTCCTGCCATATGGGTCCCAGAGACAGAATTCAAGTGCACCTTATCCACTGTGCATCTAGCCAAGCCAG